>PQMF01000033.1:0-147867 GCA_003004485.1 Aspergillaceae sp. MA 6039 | reverse complement strand
CCCAGAGCAACTCCACGATCGCGAATCAGTGTCCGGTTCCAAGTCGCGCCGGTAGTGAGCCCCGGCGGGAAGGCGCTGACATGGTCGGCGTATCGGAGACCCATGGGGCCATCTTGTAGACAGAGCGAGGGGAATTTGACGTTCTCCGCGGAGCCTGCATGGTCGATCGTGTGTCAGTCAGTATATGTATACAATGTCGCGTCACTCTGTAAGTAGAAGTAAAGGGCGCACCGGTATTCCCAACACAAAGACCCATCTGCCACCCGGTTCCGGTGGTAATATTGACCTTTTCAGTCAAGGTCATGTTCCGCACGAGATCCCACGCCTTGGTATAACTGTCCTCCCATGATTTGATTGTTCCTCCTCGCGGGGTGGGGTATCGATGGTCGGCCGGGAGCATCGGCTGCCTTGTCAGCACTTTATATAAGGATAGGATAGGACAGGATAGAATAGGAACTCACATAATACGCCGACCTAGCCTTCCTATACCTCGCAATACTCAAAAACCCCAGCACTAACAGCATCAAGGCCACGATAACGGAGATCAGCACCCGGCACCACGACCGCGAATACCAAAATACATGCCACCCATGCGGCCCACGACCCTTCCGGAGCATCTTCCGCCGCTTCATGTCGCCGGTAAGATGTCCATCGTCGCTGTCGGACAAATCCGAGCCCGTAACACCATACCGTTGCTCGTAGTCCTCGGCGTCAACATCGTAGCGCTCCCCATAGTCATCGTCGTGTCTGTACCCACGATCCGCAGATAACAGCCCCTGCTCCGCCTCCGTGATACTATCCAGGTATGTCTCAATATCGCCCGAATTGCGCACGATGGGGACGTAGGAGGCCGGGGCATCAGCATCGGAGGCGGGCGCTTTACTCTTCGCTTTGGCCTTGGACTTGGATTTAACGGGATCGCGACGACGGAGCTTGACGGCATTTGCGTCTTCTTCGCCTTGATCTGAATCGGAGGATGCGAGGAGACTGGCCGTGTCGTCCTTATCGTCGTCATACCGCGGAGGGTCTTCCTCCGGGATGGCCTCGTGGACGGGCATGTATGGCTGGTTTTTGGAGGAGGATGCGGTCCTGCTGCGGAAACCCGAGCGGGCGGAGGCCATTCTATGAAGCCATGAATCAATTCAGAAGAATAAGCAGAGAGAGGACAGGGCGTGAAAGCAGCTGATTATAAGAAGTGTCGTGGAGTGAAGTCGAAAATTGTCCCTCAGGAGGAAACGGACTCGGAAACGGACACGGAGCCGGGTCTTGGCCAATCAGCGGGCAGATGTGGATGCGGTGCGATCGACGGGACGCGCGGAGTTTGAGACTGAGTAAAACATTAATTATAAGCAGGAATTCATAGAGGCCGGTTTGAGAGTAGTTTTGAGTTGGTGGTAGCGGTGGTGGTGGTGGTGGTGGTGAGGCGCTGGGTGGTGGTGGCTTAGGGCTACAAAGTATACGGAGTACCACGAGGGAGTACGGAGTACAGCACGGTCTATTCCTCTATGCAGCAAACACTCTATATACCAAATAATACCGATCCCCAGTCATTGCTCATAAACAGTTGACAGCATCATTAAAGAAAGTATGGATCCTGAACTTTTTACTCTTCATCGTCCGTGTCCGGCGGGTGTGGCGTCCCCTTCGGACTGCTCAACCACGCCAGATGGCGCAGTCGTCGTCGCGTATCCCGCTCCTTCAGCTGGGCTCGCGTCAGCTTCTTCTTCTTCTTCGCCTTGAACTTCAGCTCGCCCTGGTCTTCAGCGCCCGAGTTGGCCGCTGAGGCTGCGTCGACGCAGCGGCACTGGTCACGGCAGAGTTGGCTGCGGTGTTGGCTGCTGTGCTGCCCGGTTGCGGCGAGCTAGCTGCGCTGTCTTCGAACCGGTCCAGCGCGATGGCGTTGTTCGTCCGTCGCGCCACCCGACCCTCCGCCACGTGGAGCTGCTCGGGGCATAGAGCGCCCACGAACTCTTCGTTGTGAGAAATCATCACCACACCACCCTTGAAGTCGCGGATGGCCACGGCCAATCCACCAAGCGAGTCACGGTCCAAGAAGTTAGTCGGCTCATCCAGCACCAACAAGTGCGGGTTGTTCCACATGGCACCCGCCAGGACGACCTTGACCTTCTGGCCTCCGGACAGACCGGAGATCTGGTTGTGGTTGGCGATCTCGGGATCCAGACCGATGTCTTCAAAGTGCTTGGAGATGATCGGGGGTTCCAAAACACGGTATCCCAGACCCTCACGGGACGATTCGTGGTCATCGAATTCTTGGACCATCTTGAAGAAGCCCAGTTGGGTCAAGGTTTCACGGGAGATCATCGTGTTGTACTTGGGAAGAAGGCCAACCCATTTCCTATTCATTATCTTGTCAGCATACTTGCGGTTCCCTGAAAGCCACACGGATAACAACTTACACTTCATATTGGAAGGACTTCTTGTACTTCTGGCGACCCATGAGCGCCTCGATGCGACGAGGACCACTCCCGTCACCCAGATCAACCGGCTTCTCCAGCTGCGCCTTGTCCTCCTCGGTGAGGATACGGGTTTGCTTCAGGAACACCTCCCGGTCGTCTCCGTTGGCGTACCGCCACTGCAGATACTGACTGGGAGTCTTCTCCATGTGCAGTTCCACGTGCTCCAGAGCGTGCTGCTTGATGTATCCAATACGCAGGTTGGGGTGTTTCTCCACTTTGCCGGTCTGGGGAATGGTCTCACCGGTCAACATCTTAATGAACGTAGACTTTCCGGCACCGTTGCCACCAATGATGGCCACACGGGACGACAGTGTGAGAGACAGAGACGCATCGCTCAGGGACGGCTTTTTGGCCCCGGGGTATGTGTAGGTGCAGTTGGTCATGCGCAGAATCGCACGGGTGTTGGACTTGATACCGGCCAAGATACCCGGTGGGGGGAACTTGAACTGGACAGTGGTGGCGGACAGAGTGTAGTAACTCTTGGCTTCGGGCTTGACCTTGACGAAACTGCGTCCATTAGCATGCACTCCCAAAAATTTATAGAGAAAAGGAACTTACTCGGCCAGGTTTCCTCGGTAGCAGACCAACTTCTTCTGCTCGTAGTGATAGATGTCGGTGCAGACCTCATCCAAGAAGCCCGAGTCATGACTGACGATCAAACTGGTAATGTCGGTGTGCTTCTTCAGGTAGTCCTGCAACCATTTGACGTTGGCAACATCCAAGTGGTTGGTCGGTTCATCCAGGAGAAGCACATCCGCCTTCAGCAACATAGCACGGGCCAAGGCCAGCTTCATCTTCCATCCACCGGACAACGACCCGACGGGCTGGGACTGACGACCCTCGGGGCCGTCAGTGAAACCGAACTCGAGCAGAACACTAGAGATGTGCTCAGCGCCGGCGGCGGCAATCAACGGGTCCTTGGAGACATATTCGGCAATGCTCAGGTCCGCATCCTCACCCTGGTTGTGCTCGACGAAACAGGTACGGACCTGATCCGGCGGCGGGAATCCTTCCAGCTTGTCGTTTGCAATGCTGCGCATCAGAGTCGACTTGCCCGATCCGTTGCGACCAACCAGACCGTATCGGTGTCCCTTCAGAAGACGCAGATTGGTATGCGACAAGAGCAGCATACCACCGTATGCAAGAGAGAAGTTGGCGTTGACAATCTCCACCTCGTTGGGGTCGTCCTCGACGGGCTTTCCGAATTTTCGGTGGTCCTCCGCCACAAAATGTGCCTGGAGTTCTGAGGCGACAGCGTCGTGCTGGTCGTCCTTGAGCAGACCGCGCAGATAGGGACCGGTGCACGCGGGGATACGGTCATATATGCGGCAGTTGACATCCTCTCGCACCATCTCGGCGATGTAGTTCTTGCCCAGCTGGAAAAGAGTGTTATCCTGAGGGTCTGCCGGACCACCGCCGTGGGCCTGGATCTTGGCATCCAGCACTGCAAGTACCTCCTCGGGGGTGACCTTGGCGACGGAACCGGCCGCCACGTTGCTATCACCCATGGCCTGTTCCATGACAGAAAGCGCGCTGGTGGCAAGCTCACGGACTTCAGGGAGGGACGCGCGGTCCTTGACACGCTGGACACCGGGCTGCAGCTTGGGCAAGAAAGTTCGCGCTTCGGCAGGGTCGTGGACCAGTTTGGTCAAGTTCTCGACGACCACAACAGACTGGCGCAGAGTTTCCTGAGGGGTAGTCGGGGTGTTCAACGACCGTTCAAGCAGCGGAGTGAGAAGCGCAAGCACGGGCGAGGTGACGATGGCAACGAAGGTGGTCTGTGACAGGGCGTGGATGGCCTTTTGCAGGGTCTGTTCGGACGGCTGCTCCATGGTCTTCATGAGCAGAGGAATCCGGGGGGCGACATCGTCGTTGGACAGCAGAGTGGTGAGAGCGTTCATCGCCTTCGTGGCTTGCTTGGCCACCTCACCCTTGAGGTCGTGCATGCCCTGTTCGACCAGAGGAATGAGGTCCTTCAGAGTCTTGCCCATGGCCTCACGCAACACATCCTTCTGGTGCTCCTCCTCCGTGGTCCCG
The DNA here is from genome assembly GCA_003004485.1 of Aspergillaceae sp. MA 6039. Lineage (NCBI taxonomy): Eukaryota > Fungi > Ascomycota > Eurotiomycetes > Eurotiales > Aspergillaceae > Aspergillaceae sp. MA 6039. The sequence goes on along the minus strand of PQMF01000033.1, from coordinate 143,353 downwards.
ATACCCATCTGCGACTTGACGGCCATCTTCTCGATAAGGGAGAAGGCACCAACGAAACCTTGCCATTTCCCGCTTCCCTTGCTGATATAGCTAGAGACGGCAGGCAGCAGCGCGTTGACCATGGATTCAGGCTTCAGGCAGGAGAACAGAGCATCAATGGCGTACTGAGCAGCATCGCGCACCACGGCACCCTTATCCGCCAGGGCGTCCAAGGCCAACCCAAGCACACCGCCGTCTTCAAGCAGCAGCACGACTTCACTCAGGGGATGTTCGCGGGGGAAACGCTCGAGCAGGGCCCCGAGGATCAGCATGGCACTCTCACGACGGGCACCATTCTTCTTATCGGTGGCGGCCTTTTTGATATCGGCAAGAAGGTTATACTGCTGGAGGCCACGGGAGCCCACGCCCTGGATCAACAGGTTGGTCAAGGCGTAGGAGGCATCGAGGGACTGCTGAGAGCTTTGGGAGGAAAAGATGGTATTGATGAGCGAGGTGATCTCCTCCTGGGACGGAGGGACCGATGAGGGAGTTTTGGAGACGGCGGTAGGCATGGCAGGGGATTCAATATGGGGCATATCTGCGTAAGATCTTTTCTATCTTTCTTTTTTTGAATATGTGGTTTGATTATGAGGCGAGGTCAGACAAGGCGTCCAGCCGGAGCAGGACCTGGATATACACAACCGTGAAGACAAGGGTATATGAAACAGAGAACTGGGAATGAGAAAACCAGTAATAGACAAACACAGGTCCTGCCAAGGACGTCCCCGAATACACACAAGAGAAAGAAGAAGATGTAGGGAAGTGAAGAGAGAAGGAGGTTGAGCAGGACAAGGGAAAGAAATGAAGAAAATTATTATTTCTTTGGGCACGATTTTTCTGCCACATCGTAAGCAGGCCCTGATTGGGCAGGAGTGCTCACCGCTAGAAAAATCTTGCCTGAGGCAAAAGTTTGATAAACGAGCAGCCAATCAGAGCAAAGTATAGACCCATGGGGCTGGCCCTTTCTGGCTTATCAGATGCTAACCATATTAGGCAACTAAGCCCCGATTAGGTAATCAGTTCGACACCTGAAGCATATATCACCTGACATCATATGACCATCTGTCATCACATGATCGATCTGGTGCTGCCTCAGGCTTCAATCCCAATGTCGACGACAGCAACAGCAGCAACAATACGCCAGCAACAGTTCGAATACGGGACAACCGCTGGCTCTCAACCGCTGCTGGCATTACTCCAATCCATCCGCCAATTCCGCCCACTGTCCCCAATAACGCCTGCCTCCACCATCCCGACCCGCTGTGCCTCGGTTCTACTGCAACACTAACCGACTTCACATCGTCCTTTTGTCTTCCTCTCTCTCTCTCGCCTTTCTTCTTTCTCTCTTCCTTTTCTCCTTTTCTCCTCGGTCTCAGGCTGGTTCCATTAGATCTCGACTTCTCTTTTATTTGCAATTGCTGTGTCCTCTTTCTTCAGCACTCTACTTCTCTCTCTCTCTCTCTCTCTCTCTAATCTACTCCCCGCTTTCCCCACACCCCGCATTCCGAAGATGGCCTTCTCTATGAGAACCTCCCGCCACGCTTCCAAGCTGGCCCAGGTATGAGATCTTATGTTCTCGGGAATCTTTCTTGTCGGGAATGCTAACTGAATAATAGGCCCCCCGAAATTTCTTCTCTCGTCGCTATGCCTCCTCTGAACCCGACCTCAAATCCGTCCTGAAGGAGGTCATCCCCGCCAAACGCGAACTGCTCAAGCAGGTCAAGGACCAGAGTGAGAATGTCATTGGCGACGTCAAGGTGGGCAGTGTTCTTGGTGGCATGCGTGGCCTCAAGTCCATGTTGTGGGAGGGCTCCGTGCTCGACCCCGACGAGGGTATCCGGTTCCATGGCCGCACCATCAAGGACTGCCAGAAGGAGCTCCCCAAGGGCACCACGGGCACGGAGATGCTGCCTGAGTCCATGTTCTGGCTGCTCCTGACCGGCCAGGTGCCATCCACCAGCCAGGTCCGCGCCTTTTCCAAGGAATTGGCCGAAAAGTCGCACCTTCCCCAGTACATCCTGGATCTGATCAAGTCGTTCCCCCGGGAGATGCACCCCATGACCCAGCTGTCCGTAGCCGTGGCCGCTCTCAACACTGACTCCAAGTTCGCCAAGGCCTACGAGCAGGGTCTCAACAAGGCAGAGTACTGGGAGCCTACCTTCGATGACAGCATCTCACTGTTGGCTAAGATCCCCCGTGTTGCGGCGCTGGTCTTCCGGCCCAACGAGGTCGATACTATCGGCACTCAGGCCCTCGACGACAGCCAGGACTGGTCGCACAACTTTGCTGAGCTGCTGGGCAAGGGCGGCAAGGAGAACAGCGACTTCCATGACCTGCTACGTCTGTACTTGGCTCTGCACGGTGATCACGAAGGGGGCAACGTCTCTGCCCACGCAACTCACCTGGTGGGCAGTGCCCTCAGCGATCCCTTCCTCTCTTACAGTGCCGGTCTCCTCGGTCTGGCCGGTCCTTTGCACGGTCTGGCCGCCCAGGAAGTCCTCCGCTGGATCCTGGCCATGCAGGACAAGATCGGCACCAAGTTCAGCGACGATGATGTTCGCACATACCTGTGGGACACCCTGAAATCGGGCCGTGTCGTGCCCGGCTACGGCCACGGCGTCCTCCGCAAGCCCGACCCCCGTTTCCAGGCCCTCATGGACTTCGCCGACACCCGTCCCGACGTGCTCGCCAACCCGGTCTTCCAGCTGGTCAAGAAGAACTCGGAGATCGCCCCTGCTGTCCTGACGGAGCACGGCAAGACCAAGAACCCCCACCCCAACGTCGATGCGGCCTCGGGCGTACTTTTCTATCACTACGGCTTCCAACAGCCACTGTACTACACGGTGACGTTCGGTGTAAGCCGGGCATTGGGTCCGTTGGCGCAGTTGGTTTGGGACCGTGCGCTGGGCGTGCCGATTGAGCGACCCAAGAGCATTAACCTGTTGGGATTGAAGAAATAGATGAGATGGTATCATGATATAACATAGGCATTCAATGATAACGTTAACCATGTCCTAAATTTAAGATCTACACAACCTCCCGTCCCGTCGCTGCTCCCACTCCTCCGACCCCACTGCCGTAAACGCATAAAACACTCCATCCGGGTCATAAATCCCCTTCACCAGCTTTAACCTATCATAGTTCTGTCCATAGTACACCCACTGGAAATCCTTCTGTCTGAAATCCGCCTCATTCAGATACGCCCCCGACTGCGGGGCGAGTTTCCGCAACCGAGGGATAAACTCGTCGGTCATTTTGCGCTGGTTGGCGAGCATAGCCGGCATGGCAGCCGGTGCGGTATCCCAGGGGGTGATTACGACACAGTGAAAGAGCGCTTCTCGCCAGGCTGGCAGCACCGCATTAATGCCATCAGGACCGCTCGTCGCCCGCGAAACGTTCAATCCCACGTTTGTCACCGCCCCGCCATGGTTGACGATATATCGATATGCGTCTGTCAGGGCTTCGTTTCCGCCGGGGGTATCCGTGACCAAGGATCGCGGGATGAGATAACTCCCGTACTGTTCGGTGCCCACAGGGATGGGGTTTTGCATGGCGCGGAATTCGTCACGATAAGTGGCGAATTGCTCTGCGTGGATGTCGTAGTGAATACCCAGTTTCTCCAGGGCGTCCGTGAAGGGCTTCATCAAGTCCACCAGCTGGGATACGGGGATGTCAGGGCCTGTCAGGGGTTTGATGGCGAAGGTATCCTGGCTCAGATACGAGATGGCCATAGCGCCGGCATCGACGATACTCGGGATAGTCCTGTGGTATGCTTGCACGGCCTTGTAGAGAACGTCCGGCGATACGCCCTGATTCCGACTATCTGTCATGGTAAACGTCAAATTCAGTCCCGAAACAGGGACACCCGGATGCGCCTTCACGGTCATCGACCAGACGACCCCGTAGGTTCCCCCGCCACCACCGGACAACGCCCAATACAAATCAGAATGCTCATTGTCCGGTCTAGCAATGAGGAACCGTCCCTGTCCATCGATAACTTCCCATTCTAGGGCTTGGTCCGCCCCGAGGCCATAGCGCGATGACAGTGCCGAATGGCCCCCGCCCTGGGTATATCCGCCCGCCAGTCCCACAGACGGACACTCACCACCGACAATCTGCAGACCGCGCTGGTATGCGACGGTGTACGCCTGGGTGCCTTGCACGCCGGCAGCCATTTTCATCGCGGGCCCGGTATACGCCACACCCGGAGCGGCGAACTGGTCAAGCACCTCGATGCGCCTAAGGTTATGCATCCAGAGGGCCAGGCCGCCCGCGCCGGTGGATTTGGCGTTATAGTCGTGGCCGGTGTTGCGGATGACGAGGCGGATGTTGTGCGTTTTCACGAAGTGAATGGTCTGTGTGATATGTTCTGGTTTGCTCACGTTCACGGAGTAGCTAACAAAGTTGCCGAGCGTGCAGGGCTGGGCGATGGGATGGTAGGGGTCGCAAGTGCCATTGGTGAAGAAGGGCGCCATAATTGACGACGAGGAGGTATAGCTAACGATTTTACATTGATACACTGGTTCTTGACATCTACCCTAAGCGCGGGGGAGTATACGTACTGCACCTCCGGTTCCTCCCATTCATCTCGCAGACCGTTGCAAACCGCCGCATTGTAGTTCGGGCCGTGGCATGGCGTGGCTAGAGGGACTGTTGCGATCAGTTGGCCGTCAATGGTCTGGTTAAATTGGTCCCAGGTCTCTGTCGACGGCCAGCATGCATCGCCAGGGAAACAGCGGCAGCTCTGATTCAGCGCTGCGGTGGTGATGGTGATCGAACTTATGGCCAGGAGGACCCGAACCAGGCGTGTACCAAACATCGTCTACTGTCGGAAGGTTGATGAGCAGTGTTGGCCAAAGAGCCGGAAATAAAAAAAGAAAAAAGAAAAAGAACATTAAAGGGGAAGCAAGCTTCTGCGCGAATCAATGGCATTTTCTGAGTCTGACTCTAAAATACCCTAATTATCGGGATGCATCTTTTAGTTCGTAGCCGAAGGATATCCATGCGTCAATAGTATGCGGAATCCCCATTCCGGACCTATAACAACATCGCAAGCCCTTATCCAGTCTCGTATCTTCTACCCAGACCGGCCAATTAGCTCGAAATCGTCTGCACGAGTCACGCCGGCGCTTTACATCCCTGCACTGCTCCTCCGCACCGCCAATGGTGGGCAGGTGGAAGTCCTGCCACATGGCTGTGATGACGGCCATGCGTTCTTCGTTCGGCACTGCGCTGTAAGGTACGCCATGGTTGAGCATCTGCTCTGCTCTGGTGCTCGCTCTTGTCCATTATTCCCTGGTCTGGCCGGGGCAGACAATTAAGCTAAGAATATATGCCCTTCCGCGTCGTGTCAAAGGCTTAACGGTGGGTGCTCGACATATGAGCTCTGTATTCATCCTGGTCGCTTCCTGTGACAATTATCCTCTCAGTTGCGCGTGCTGGTTCAGCTCCAGGCAACGAATTGCCAGTCTCAAGACGGCGCACAATACGTTCCATCTGAGCTTGGGTACCATAGCGTGAGCTCGATGTCGTATCCGTATGGAAGTCTTTGTAGGTACCAGCAAGATTAACAGCAATTAGCTCGAAGAGTTGGACAAAGCGCCTCGTTGGTCATTCCCGGTGGTTACTAGGAAGTAGAAGGAAGGACGTTGAGAAAGATGCGGCTCATTGGCCCGTGGACCAGATAGCACGTGAGGCTCTCACTGTCAGGCATAAAGCCCTATATGTAATTCAAGTGTCTCCCAGCTGCAGGACTTAGTCAGGGTCAAAACCCCATTCCCAACACAAGACAAGATTATCTCCAAAGCCTAATGCCGAGGCGCTAACGCATGCACGGGGTCTGTATGTGGCTAGGGTGAATCAAAATATATAGAACTCAAAAATAATACAGAACTGAACCAAACTTACCAAAATATCACTGTTTGGTATTGTACCAAAAAATACTGAGTCCTTCTCATCGCCCATATCCCCCACTCTCAACCAACCTTGCTCAACCAACAACCTACAGTAGTTGCATACCATGGGACACCACCTTGAACCTTGGAAGCATATGCTTATCCACAATATGATATGTAGAAAATGCTTTACTACTGCCCAGATTGCTGATGCTGCTGAATGCAGTGAATATTCTATTAAGAATATTCGTACTAACCTATGCTTGTTTGGTAGCAAATGCACACCACTTAATCATGGAGTTTGACCAAGAAGTATAAGTCCATTGATGCTTGAAGTTCTCTGCGATGACCTCACGGAAAAGCCAGGTCTCTACCTTGAAGAGATGGTGGTCTTTCTATATGACGAATTTGGTGTCTCAGTGTTGTCGAGCATAAAAAGAACTCTTTCCTCCACATGTTGGATGAAAAAGAAAGCCCAGCAAAAAAAGCAAAAGAAAACAGAACCCTGACCTATGAGATTTCTACTTCCATAAGATATCCGAATTTCATTTATATCAATTAGTATACGCTGATGAGTCCGGATGTGATAAATGGATAGGTTTTACAGTAGTAATATTCGAAATCAGATATACCTCCATACTCTTATGAATTATCTCCGAAACCCTATTTTGACATCTTGAAGTCTGGCAACATGAGCTTATATGCCACACAATACATGACGACGCAGTGAATGTTCCATTAGGAATATTTGTGTTCGCGCCAATTTTGTGTATTTGGCAGCAATCGTTTTCCCCTCAGTCATGAGGGCGGGGCCGAGAAGGATGACACCACCTCTGTTTGAGGTTCTTTGTGATCGTCCCACAGAAAACCCTGAATTATACCTTGAAAAGATGGTGGTACAGTAGGCTTTTTACAGTTTTCTGGAGACAGTCACCTGGTGTCTACTCTTCTTAAGCAATGATTGGTAATGGCTCGTCCAGACCTTCTTCCAACACTGCAAAACCCTTTCCTAGTCTGAATGGCATGAAATGCTAGGGCTCTGTCCATGACAGACCCATTAGTGTAGTTGTCAGCTCCATGTTCTTGAGATAATGTATAGCAAGGCATGCAGGCCCCATTGTACATATCAAGGACACATGACACAGGACACTGCCCAGACAGGGGTTCTAGTTTCCCACGGTTCCCATCAAAGAGAATGATTCTCGGGGCCGCTGATTAATTTAGTCCGCCGTCTGGGGCCAACATTCCCCCTCATGGCCACGGTTTCAATCCCTTCAGACCAGCTGATCCATCTGACATGTACGGCTCTTGTCTAACTACTCATTTTCAGACACCTTTTCAGTCCCGTCATTATCTTATTGGATCTATCTTCCTCAGGACACCGTCTATGAACATTCTTCTACGATGAAACCTTCCCTGAAGCTGACGTTATCTGGTGGAATGCGGACTCCTACTACATTCGATGTCCATTCTGCGAAGCAGTTCATCGCCATGGCATAAACTGGAACACGAACAAGTTGAGATGTGCACACTGCGGAAAGATGGAGAGTTATTTTTGCTGCTTCCCCATGAGTAAACAAGGTGAGGCCGCGTATGAAATCGACAAGAGACGAGGACGATATATAAATATATGTGTATCGCAAGATAGTGATACCGAGGATTACGAAATTGTTGATCTTCTAGCGAACGAATTAGCTCAGAAGGCTACGATCGCTGCACAGAGGGGGGAATCATATGCGAATATCTACGAAGACTCGAAGGAGCTCGTCACTGTGGATATAGGACATGGCTTCGAGCCATTTGAACAGAAGAGAATTCTTGAACCTATCAGCGACTGCGTCACCGGGGATACAAGAGCGGTGCAGAAATACCTAGAGACTTCTAGCGAGGCCCAATTATTTGTTCGAGGGCGAGGCTCCGATGGCAAAACAACCCTTATCAACGCAGCTGTTGGGCAGAGCTCGGAGATGGTGTCGCTTCTCATCAGACACGGAGCTGAGGTGAATGCTGTTGACAATGATGGAAGGAGTGCTCTTTTGGAGGCAGCGCTCTTTGGTTGGGTCGATAATGTAAAGGTTCTCTTGCAACACAGTGCAGACAAAAATATTCGGGACAGCAAAAGCCGACTAGCCAGTGATTTTGCTCGAGACCATTACAAAAACCGACACGAGAGATACAGGCGGGCCGGGGGTGACATTATATCCTCGTCCAATCGACGGCTGGGTTATGTCGAAGACACCTTTAAAAGGGACATTGACCGTCAGGAAATCGTACGCCTCCTCAGCGGAGAGAACCGGAAGTCAAAGATTGTTTTTGGAAGCCCTCCCATGTTGTCGCTGCCTAAGGCCTACTCTTTCACACCATCGCTGACGCAGGACTCGCTGGTATTATGCGGACCGATTGAAGAGTATAAGATCAGCGAGAGTTGGAAGACAGTGGCGCGGTTGGAACGAGGTGGGAAATTCCCGTCCGTTGGTGCTATGAGCGGATGGTCGCATGATTCGTCACAGCTCCTCAGAGTCGATGGTCGACAGTGGACGGACGATGTCCTTTATATTTCGGAAGTAGCGGGCCATCTTTTACCTTCCCACCCCCATGACCGGGGTAAAAAGGGTCGATTCAATGCATGCCACGCAGAAAAGCAGTTGATTGCATACTTCATCGATCGCCATGTTTTCCTTCCACGCGACGCGCGCCCGGACTTGGAACTGGAGAAGGAGATTGAGTCGGTAGACGATCAGATCCGGGGATTCCTCTCAGATACAGATACTGTAATAGGACGCAGGGTGACATCCCTTAGAAAGAGGAAGGAGGACATAGAATATGAGCTATTCGATGGGGAGGAAAAGCTCGTCGGAAAACATGATGAGATTAAGGCACTGGAATTGGAGCTCAAGTCTGTTGAAACAACCCTACACCGGCTAATCGCTAGCTCCCAAGCCCGACCATTGTTGCAGCTAGAAAGCCGGCTGATGATTCTCAATCAGCGACTACGCAGACACAGCGATCTGATCGAAATGACTAACGCGCCACCACCGACTTCATTAGCCGAGGCAGTCATATTGATCAGCTCGTCTCCTTGTCAGGACTGCATCATGTTCAAGGACAAAGTGAACGAGTTCTTTGGATTATTTCTACAGTTATTTGCGGCAGTTTGACTTGTATTACCGCGATCAGTTTTAGGAAGCTTAGATTTCATAGTCGTAAATAAAACAGCAATTCGTCAGTTTTTCAAAGATCCAAGAATGAGTTCCTGGTAAATCTGGCGGGTATGCTGCAAAGGGTTGGGCGTCCAGTGACACGAGTTATCCATGATGATAAGCAAGTGAGAGGTTTTGTTACAACCCTGGGATCACTTCGGCATTCCAGGGTTCTGACTGACACCCTGTTAGCTAGTGTCGTAACGGGGTTGTGTAGAGTGCACCAGTACAGTGCCTATAAATGCCTTTTTTTTTTTTTTTTTTTTTGAAACCTGGCCTGTGACTACTCAGGTGAGGCTACTATCCCCTTGCAAAAATAAACTGCGGTTTGAAGGAGAGAGAGAGGTAGAAGAGAGAACACTGCAACCAGATCTAATAGTTTAAGGCGATCTGCCACATAAAAATATTCCAGTAACTCACAGTAACTTCCTACATTACAGTACGAATTTCCATAAGTAGTATATGTTCAATACATGATTGATACAGTATATATTATGTTATATAACATGACATATCTAAATATGTATACACATGCCAAGATACTAGCGCCTTGCAAGGCATTAGGGTTGGGAAAACGATTCGGACGAGAGTTCGGAAGGAGGTTTCAAGTCATACTGTAGTATATTTGACAGGATTGAATTATCCTTTAGTTAGGGTTATGTCTGGAATAAGGCAGATACGAAAATTATAGTATGTCCAGAATCTACACGTCCGATGAGCTTGGACGGGCTTGCTTTTTGTTGTATGCTATCCGCATAGGTAGGAGAGAGGTGAATCTCTATGAAGCCATCGAAGCTAGCTATGAGCTATCTGCTGTGCAGGCGGTGGCCTAGGTGGCGTGCCCCTATTTAAGAAAAGGCAGTGCCTGCACTGCAAGATATATAGTAATAATACATGATTTTAGTGAGAATGAGATATATGAGATAATATTTATAGATAACTAATGGTAAAAGACTGTTATGGATTGCAATGAGCTAAGTTAAGTATATAAATAAGAGTCTTTATATATTTCTCATAGGGGCCAATACCTATGATACATTTATTGATACTCATGTAGAGTATACCACACCACATTGTTTAGGGTTACACTAGGTATAGGAGTCCTAGGGAAGCTCTCGTATCTCATGGCCAGTTAACTAGTATAGCAGATTGCAATATGAGAGAGTATAGGTTGTCAATGTAATATCTGTGACTTGGCCATTTCCCTACATAGCCAGTTGCGAATAAGCGAGCTACCTGGAAGCCATAGCACACTTTTGACAGAAATCATGTCTGCTACACGAAGACATGTTGGTTGGATTAAGCTATAAAGCCGGGGATGGTGCTTAGATGTTTTATGTCCCCGTATTAATTGAAGCTTGACTATGAACGACATATCTAAAGCTGAACAAACCAGTCGTACCAGCTTCCCTGATGCAACTTGTCCACAATGGTCACCATCTAGGAGTTCAGCCGGTGTCGCCGATATCTTGACAGTTCGTAGTATGATGGGCCCGGGCCGAAGTGCCCGTCCACCCCATTGGGGGATATAACTGGAAATCTCGGGGCATGAACAGAACACGCTAATGACGGATTGTGGAGCTTGCGGTTCGAACCGGCAACCTTTCGCCCAACGGAACTCCGTGATTCAGCATTGATCACTCTTAGAGTGTCGGGCTGGTATTCCCAGAGTAGGAAAATACCTTTTGCGGGATCAGAAAGCCCCGCAGGCAAGTGTTCATCCCACTCAGACTTGTTTGAATCTGGTTGTCTCCTTGTGACAGTCGTCTCAAGGAATTCAACCTTGTATCATATCATATCAAAACCACTCCCTCGCTTCCGGTGCTGGGAAATCTGACCTGGACCTGTTTCCCCGGAATGTTGTACTCTCCCCATCATTGTGCTACTGCGTCCGCATCGTTTATCCTTGCCAACAACGAGTGCCTACTCGAGTGCCTGCTCTTGGCGCCAACATTCCGTGACAATGGATGCAGAGCTTCGCGCACCAGCTGCACCGGTCTGTCTGACTGAGGGCAACATGACCGAGCAGGAGAGTGTCTTCTGGGTGCGGTGTCACGACCGCCATCTGCAGCACACCACGATAGCCGCGAATGATGGTGAGAAGCTCTTCTATGTGGAAGGCAGAGGAGGTTACCGGTCGTGGACTTTCCGGCGACCTTTGAAGGATGCCTTGGGGCGTCCGGTCTTCGACTTGCGCCGCTATGCAACGGATCCCAAGATGCGGTGGTTTGTGGACGACCCAAATGGCAACAAAATCGCAGAGCTTAGCCACAAGAAATTTTTCACATCGGACCATACCGCTATCGACGCCAACGTGTTCAGTTGCGGAGCGCTGGTCGAGATGCGACCGCGGGATGCCATGGCTGCCACAACCTACATCAACATCGGCGGCGTTACGATCGCTGAGATCTCGCTCCATATGAATAACACGCCCAAACGTTTCGGACGGGTTCAGGATGTGTCCGTCTTTCGAGTTCGGGTGGCACAAGCGGTGGACCTAAGCTTGGTATGTCGAACATTCAATGCCGTTGAGAATGGTAGCTGACAGTCAGTGCTCATAGGTTGTCTTGATGGCACTTGTTCGAGCTGAGATGGCGCACATTTGGCGGAAATAGGCTCTCGCAATTGCCGCCCGACACAATCAATGGACTGTCCTAAGCAATGTGCCTATGCAGGCCAACAGCGCCGCAATCTCCATGCAAGACTTGGATCAGTTTGGCTAGGAGAAGGCAAGACTTGAAGCCCAACAATCAATTTGCACAGTTACGTTAATGGCAACTCCAACAATCTAACTCATCCCAAGACATGATTATTATTAACACTACCTAGGCTGCAGCATCCAAATCCACAAATCTGCAGATATCGAAGTGGATAGTGCTCCCAGGGGAATATCAGGAGTCTATAACACAGCCTAGTCAGGCCAATATATGGAAATAGGATTAAAGGATGATTATCCATTCAGAGTGTCGTGTGTATTGGTGGTTGTATTGGTGGTTGTATGTGAGGACAAGCCTGTTATGTAGTGTGGAAAGCATGAAGAAGATGCAGTGCATGGGTACAGTGGTATTTATAGTGAACTAATCACTGGTTCTCCCAGTGATGACCACAGTGCAGAGCTTTATCATTTGAGTAGGCATGTATGCTTGATTAATTGAGTGGTCGGTCGGACGGCCGAACTATCTACGGGTACTTGGATTTCATCATGTATATACCTAGCATTATCTATCCCCCGCTGTACATGTGCGACTTCGCACGGCTCCATGTCTACGCGAAACTGGACTCGTGGTAAGGAATGTACCTCGCCGTTTGGTGGTCGTACTGCGAGGTGACATTATAGTTCCACCAGAAGTCAAGATACTGCGGCACCGTGCTATTGACCTTGCATTCCGATACAAAATTGGGGAGCACCTTGTTGACCATCTGCGTGTAGTTGGCCAGGGAGCAGGAGAACCCCGGTCCCTCCTGGCAAGACGTGAAGGGGACGACGGCCTCGTTGAGCACGACACGCACATAGGTGTCCTGTTCGGTGGCTGCTGTCGCATTGCAGCTCATTCTTTCGAGGGTCAGGTGCCCGCCCATGGGCATGATGTTGCCGATCTCGTATGTCGAAGGGAAAGGAATCTTATCCAACGGCAGATCCTCACTAGGTGATGCGATGCCCAGCGCAGCTAGGATGGGGGTGATGTTGGTGTCGTGGGCGCTTTCGTACACCATTAATATCATACATCCAAGAGAGAATGTGGTGATACTCACAAGTTGAAGTACATGGTGCCCGCCTTCTCTGGGCCTTGGTTCAGCAAGGTCAACGAGGCATTGGCGTAGACAGACCCAACAGCCTTAAAGTAGGGGTCTCCGGGACTGTATCAATCAGTAAGTATCCGTCCAGTCAAGACATCAGATGGGCAAGCTTACCCGGCGCAGTAGTAGTAACTCAGGTCCTGCGAATATCCAAACCATTTCCATTCATCGAGCGTGAAGGCATCAATCCAATCCGAATAGCCGCGGACGTTGAGCTCAAAGGCCGACATGACTATAAAATTGTCAGTGCCCGATTAGCAAACCGTGAGTCTTGACTTACACATCAGCTCGTAGACATCCGTTGAGTTAAGCTTGAGACCTGGGTTCTGCTTATTGAATCGCTCAGCGGCCACGCGGAATGCCGGCATGTCCAAGCTGAGATTGTCGCAGGTCTGCGTGTTTGTATCCCCGGGACAACTGGGCGTGAGACTGTTGGCACCCATGGTCTCGCTCTCTGAGATGACGTTCAAGGCCACTGAGTTGGTATAGTTCCACCCGAAGAAGCCCTCGCCTGTGTGAACATTAGAATGGGAAGCTTGAGGCTAGAGAGAGAGCCTACACCTACCAAACTTGCGAGCCGTCTGCACAACCCTCTCGTATCCACTCGTCCACATGGGGACAGCCTTGGCAGACGTTTGATCCCACAGGTGACCATATCGCACTCTATACTCGGCACCGTGTTTGTAGCTCGTCAACAACCCGCTATACGGCCCAGTCTCGGTCTCGAGGTCGTAGTAACCTGGGTCGGTCACAAAGTACGTCCACCAGTTCAGGAACGTCAGGTCGCCCTTCCAGTATGTCACATTAAAGCTGTACAGCTTCTCCAGGGCGGCTTCAATGCCCTTAGCATCGCTGGCTTGCGGGTACCGCTCGCCATGACGCCGGATCATGATCACTTGGTCAACGGCACACGACTCGGGAGGGTCCCGGCCAATACCGAAGGACATGCGGTTGCTATATGGCCCCATCCCGCCAACGTGCTTCAGGATTGAGTAGCCTTCCAGGAACGACTGGTCGTACGGTGCTGCGAAGGTGTATCGCCCGACATAGTCCGGTCTATTGCTGTAGGAGGCCACAGCGATAGCGGCCACACCGAGGAGTGTCCCAGTTTCGAGTCTCATTTTCAAGATGGAATGGATGGAATGGATGGAATGAGATGGAATGAGAGATGGAAGCCAGAAACTATTGGTCCTTGATGCAGCAAGAGTGAGTAAAAGGACAGGATATTATTCAGAATCACATACTCTTCGAGGTACACAGTATCGTGCATAATTCCCGCATAATGGACAGCGATGTCGGATAACTCCGGTCAAGTCATACAAAGTCCACTAGACGAGAGCTTAGCATTCGGGATATTTGGATAACGCTAAGTGGTGGAGTAGTCTCGCTTCTCCGCACTTGGCCATAGTTATGCATTGAACAAGGTTCATCCTCGGCAGATAGACCAGTAGTATGGCGTAGATTCCTTTAATGAAGGAATATGAAACAGGAGTATGGAGTGGGATGCAGTGAGGAACACATAGTGGGATGATGTTTCATTGGATTCTGTAAAAAAACTCAAAGCCATAGTTATCCTCAGTAGCATTCACAATGACTGATTGCCCTGTTCACCAGGTTTCCCATTTACAAGTACATCAGCAATCTTCTCTGCCAGCATGTCTGATCCATGATACTGTTAGCACAAATTCATAGAAGAAGTCGCATCATGGTCACTTACAAACGGTGCTTTGTGGATGGCCAGGCGGCAGCAAGGGGAATGAACTTGCGTCAACGACTCTGAGTCTGTCAACGCCGAAGACTCTCGCCTGACTGTCAAGCACCGCCATGGGGTCACTACGAGTGCCCATTTTGCAAGTACATGAAGCATGCCAGACGGTCATCAGCGTTTCTCTTATAACCTTGAGGATATCGTGGTCCGTGTGGACATGCTCTCCAGGGTAGTATTCAGGCCCGATAATTGCCTTGTGAAGGGGCCCTTGGTTCCACATTTCTCGCATGCGCTTATACAGGGCCACGGCAACCTCGACGTCGGTCTCCGTTGTCAACCAGTTTGGATTCACAATGGGGAGGTCTGATGTCGAGCTGGAAGCAATGGTTACGTTGCCCCGAGAGGTGGGTGCCACCATCGTCCCCAAGATCGTTGCATACTGGTACCCATCCCAAGGTTGGTCTAGCGCGATGCTACTAAAGTTCCCCACGAACGCATCGGCAGGGATATACTGCCATTCGATCTGAGTTAGTTGACCGCAATGACTGTCGCAGGAATGAAGATCAGGGAGACATACCTCTAGTTCGGGCCAGTCACCAGCAAAGTTCGAGAGATCCCGGAGAGTATCGTTGGTGAAGCCAGAACGCAAGGGCTCTGGTACTTTCTCCCATCCGAGCACCTCGGGGGCATTTGCGAGGGGACCCGTCTGCTCAGTGGCATATTGGAGCGTCGCCTCGGCCAGGAACACCGGGTCACGAAGGAGCCTCGTGGCAGTATCGAAATTAACTCGATATGACGGACCAAAGAAGATGTGGTCCCACATATTCTGACCGACGCCTGGCAGCTCTGAGAGCACGGGTATGTTGAACGCATCAAGTGTCTCGGCTGGCCCGATCCCCGATACCATGAGGAGTTGCGGCGACTGGAAAGCTCCCGCGGACACTATTACTTCTCTGGATGCGTGGATCTTGTAGGTTATACCTGCCGAGTCGACCTCAACCCCGGTGGCTTCTTTGTTAGCGTTAAAGAGGATCCTTTTGGCCAGTGTCTCTGTGTACACCTGCAACGTCTTCACGCCTTTGCTGAGGCGAATAAACCGGTCAGAGGAACTTCGAGATTGACCCTTTGGAGATATAGTCGAAGGGCTGTATTGAGCACCCAACAGGTGGCCACTGCTGAAGTCGCGGGTCGTTTTGATCC
Organism: Aspergillaceae sp. MA 6039; assembly: GCA_003004485.1. Classification (NCBI taxonomy): domain Eukaryota; kingdom Fungi; phylum Ascomycota; class Eurotiomycetes; order Eurotiales; family Aspergillaceae; species Aspergillaceae sp. MA 6039. The sequence continues at coordinate 127,514 of PQMF01000033.1, read as the reverse complement.
CTACGGCTTCCATGCTGGCCTTCATCCACGTGGCGAACGGAGTGACAAAGTTCGTGTAGGAAACATCAATCGCACCGTGGTCTCTATCGCTGAAGACCCCCGGATTATAGTCTGTGGTAGCGTTCTGCAAGCGCTTCGAGGTGTTTGGCGGCGTGAAGTTGACCGGCTTTTCCAGGTATGGAAGGAGATTGGCCCACTGGTAGCTATCATCTTGCACCGCGTCGGCCCATTGAGCATACGATCCTTCTGTGCCTCTGTTGTCTGACGGTCAGCGTCGAATTACCCGGAGGAGAGGTTGTTTTGACCTTTGGTAGATCATGGCATTTAGGGCAGACCTTCCCCAAGATGTCAGCTAATTGAACTCCGTATGCCACCAGTCCCTATTCAGGAGACGCTCAGGGAGACCTTACGAGCCACCGAGACACTTTCCTCGCGCATAGTGGACCCGTCGATTCTTTGCGCCTGCTTGCGGCGCCGTGACCATGTCCCAGTCGATGAGAGGGTTCGTATCCGCCGGATCAGCCCCGATGGGGAGGATATATCCCGTGGGCGCGGTGGACAACACCGGTTGCTCAACCTCATAGTACGCTCCCGCTTCGACAATGGCGACCCGGAAACCGGCTCCTGCCAAGCGGCTCCCGATCGTATTGCCTGCCGTTCCACCGCCGATGACCACATAGTCAAAGGTGGCCTCGATCCCGACGGCACCCGCCAGCGTTCCCAGATCTCCTTTGATGGCTGGGGGGGTGCCGTTCACGTCCAAACGTGCTTCCGCGAGACCGTGGACCCGAACCCACGAGACGGGTGTTAGGAGAGAAACCAACAGCAATGCCAGGGACACCGGGGCGAAAGAGTCCAAGAGGGTCATCTTGACCAGCGAACAGGGACAATTCAGCTTCCAACGCAACAACAACAATGTCTACACGACGTTCAGCTACGATAGCGTTCCTTTTAAACTCATTACAACTAGTTCTCTGATACTACGTCGTATAAAGAGGTTTCCTTTCGACCTTTTCGACACCTCGGCTGGTTGGGTCGCTGCCGATCCTCACTTGACGAAACCTAAACCCATGTTGCGTGCTGTAGAGTGAACACGGCGTCAGATCCATGCGTAGAGACAGCGGCTCGTGCCAAACTGCAAGATTACCAGGAAAAGAGCGTCAAGTCTTCCACCGACAGTATCACCAATCGACTCCCGTGTATGAGCAATGCGAATTCGTGCACATGGCTGAGTGGACCCGGTGATGTCCAACCATGGCACTGTGCTGGGGAATACTCGATCATGTATGGTGTAATTTGTGCCTTTCCCGTCCGTCTCGGCGCATGGTGTTCAAGCCCTGTTACATCTGTCGGGGAAGCTTTGGCTAGGCAGGCCCAAGGAGTCAGTGTACTTGATCATCCGCGATCTGAGCACAGTCGACCCCGTAATGGCATACCAGCAAAGCGATCAAGCTTTCACGCTTGACAGTTCCTGCTAGCCGGCAAAGGGATAGTGTGGTGCTTGACTAGGCTTAGACCTAGCGCTTAGACCTAGCGCTGAGACCTAGCGCTGTTGATCTCCAGTCAGATGGCTCTGAATGGTGGTTGTCCGGATGGTCAAAAGTCCAGGACCGCGATCCGAGGTATATACTTCAGAGAGACGACGATCTGGTTCGCCAACCGAGGGCTTCATGCGTGATATGTGAGTATTTGAATGGGCATCCGACATGCAGCCCCGTTCTGTCACCTACCGAATGGGATACTATCACATCCCTCGATGCGCATTGATTCACAATGAGAGCAGGGCTGTTCGTGACCGGCCTGGCGTATGTCTTGATCGCGACGCCGCTGACCCTCGGGCTTCGTCGTCGCGCAACCGCCTCCAATGCGGAGACGAGTCTCATTGACGAGCTGTCCACTGCTGCCAGCGACGTATCTGGTCTTGGACAGGACATAGCGGCAGCAGTTTCGGCCATTGCGTCGCAGCTCGAACAGATCAATCGGACGAGCACCGTCCCGCCGGCTTCGGCAAAGGCAGCCCTGTCGATGATCCGCCAGCTCTTTGACGATGGACAACCCAACATCGTGGATGCGGCCCACGCCATAGCATTTTCTGGCCTCGTCCCAGCCGATATCTTACCTTTCTTGGACGGATACCTCGATGACGACCTGAATTCACGCCACAATCAAAACCCCGCTCCCAGGCAGAATATCTACCCTTCCAAGGCCACCGGTGATGCGCCTTACTCGACCCCGGAGGACACGCTCAGGGCTGCCATCTACATCCCGGACTCGTTCTCCTATGGCCAAAACGGAAGGACACCCGTGATTCTCGTCCCCGGGACGGCCATCCCCGCCGGCACGACTTACCACTACACCTTTAGTAAACTGGGCAACACCAGCCCTATCGACGTGGTGTGGGTGAATCTGCCGCGCGCGTCTCTGTCGGATGCGCAAGTGAATGCTGAATACGTGGCCTATGCGATCAACTATATCTCAGCGCTCTGTGCCGGACCGAACGTGGCGGTGATCTCGTGGTCACAGGGGGGTCTGAACACCCAGTGGGCGTTGAAGTACTGGCCGTCGACACGCACGGTAGTCAAAGACCTCGTGGCCATGAGCCCGGACTTCCATGGCACAGTGGTCGAAGAAGCGATTTGTCCGGCAGCGACGTTCGTGATATGCACGCCGTCGATCTGGCAGCAAAGCTGGGAAGCGGAATTCATCCAGACCCTGCGCGATGATGGCGGCGACTCGGCTTATATCCCGACCACGACGGTCTACTCATCGTTCGACGAGCTCGTGGAGCCCATGTCTGGCGCCAATGCGTCGGCCATTCTCGCTGACGAGCGCAGCGTTGGCGTCACCAACGCTCACCTCCAGACGGTATGCGCCGGGCAGCTGGCAGGGGGCGTTTACACTCACGAGGGTGTCTTATACAACCCGCTTGCGTGGGCCCTGGCCATCGACGCCATCACGCACGAAGGGCCTGCAGATCTGTCTCGTCTGGACCTCGCTCAGGTGTGCCAGCGGGAGTTACCTCCAGCTCTCAATTTGGAAGATTTACTAGGTACGGAGGGAATTTTGCTTGTTGCGGTTGCGGAGCTCCTCGCCTACCGGCCGCAGCCCACGAGCGAGCCGCCTATCAAGGCATATGCAACCCATGAAAACGGAACCAGGAATCCATAGGACAGTTTATATTGGGTGCGAGCTTGGCTTCCAGGAGACTCCAGCTTTTGACAGTCTTGTAATCATTTCCTGTGCTATTCAGGTGCGCACTAGTAGAGGCGCCGGTACCTTCAATGACCCACAGTAGCTTAGGGCCCGTAGCTTAAGGGCCCCCTGTTGCAGCTATACTTTCTCCAGTTCCCTTCATGACCCGGTCTAGATTTTCAGGTTATGTTTAAGTTCCCCGGTGCTAATCTTAACCACTACCGATGGATGGCCTCTCGAGCGTAATCTCGGGCATACATGTACTGTAGAAAACCTCCATGGCTAATGGAGACCTGCACATCGGAAGAACAGACTCAAGCATCGTTTACGAGCAACACAGACTACTCGAAACCATTTTAACCAGGAGGCTAGGATGCATGAGCACAACATTAGTAGGAGTGGCATTGTTAGGGCTGGGCTGGTGTGATATCGGTGGTTGAATAACTCACCGATGTGGACCGGAGAGAATTACTCTGGTCTGTAGGTGGGAATTGACTTCTCTTCAATTAGTCTGGAAGGGTCGATGTTATCCCACCCTCCAAGGTCAGCCATGCCACGCTTGCTTGATCCTGAACATGGAATAAGGGAGGTCCTATTTCGATAAAACGGGCATCGTAGGGTAGGAAATAATGGATGAGATTGTTTCGTTAGGTGGAAGATGGGTGAACAACGTGCTTAATCTTCTCTGAGAGACCAATACTGTTAGGATTTATGTACATACGAGCACAGCTTCATTATATAAATCTTTATGTTAGGCTGTTTACACTAGAAAGTATTGCAGTGGGTCTGTCTGGCTTGATTGCAAGTATACACAGCCTTCAAAATCCCCATGCGCATAAATTACGACAGGCAAGATAGAAATCCTAGGAATAGGTTGTGCACTGTCTGGAAAGCGCCACACGTCTCTTGGGTTAGACACAATGGTACAAAGCAAAAGGAGCATGAGGGCTTCGATGAAGGTCAAGTGTCCTGAGACGATTCGAGACTCGCGCACCCAAGGTGAATGGGAGTTTCAAATCATACAATAACAGTGGAGATTTATTCTGCACGGCCAACCAAATACTAGACCTTTTTCTGAAGCTGTGACTTCCTTCTCATTTCAAGATCACCCTGCACAAGCCACTTACTGGCCTCTACCAACTGAACAATATTCACATACTGCTTGAAAAGCATAAACAGCATTGACGCAACAAGTAGAGTCCATGGGACGGTACTATCTATCTTATTGGCACTGGAGGGTCTGTGAGCACAATGTTTGGGAGAGTTTGCTGCAGCTGAAACTGACCGAGCCATCTCCATCGCCCCAGCATTCCAAGGTGAGTTCCAGGTTTGCGAAGTTGACTTCAACGCCTTTGACTTTTCACTCTCACTTTCCAACAGTGACGGCATTATTGTTGGTGATGAGAAGGACAGTAGATATAATGCAATGAAGAAAAGCTCATTCAGTGCACACACAAGGAAGAGGACATACTGCAGAAGCAAAGAAATTAGCTATGCACGAAAATGGTTGGGACGACATACAGTATTTGAATAATAGATTCGCATCACCCAAGGCCGACCCTCGCCTATCACCTTATGACTCTGTTGGTTGCCACCCATTGCCAAGGTCGCATACATATGTATGTAGTGGCTGGAATAGTCCAGGCTTATTAACCCTTGGAATATGATACTCCATCTGGGAAATGCGCTTGCTAGGAAAACCAGTAGACAAGTGGTCGTACAGCGATCTGTAATCATATCCAGGACCGCACCAAATCGGGTGGATTGCCCTAGACGACGAGCAGCAGCTCCATCTAAAGCATCCAGCATACAGGATATGCTGTATAGGAGGGAGCATGTTCGAGGGTGTACGGGCATGTAGTAAAGGGAGGCAACAGCGAAAACGATACGCGTGTATCCTAGAGATGGTTAGGACAGTCAGAGAGGCATATCAAGCAGTGACATACCAATAAGGTTGGGAACAAAAAGGAACACATTTTCTTCCCTATACCGCGAATCAGTTCCCTGTGTCGGACGACGCGCCTCCATGATGGATGAAAGTGTGGTGAAATCAGCAAGTTCGTTGGCTATCAATTTATCAGCTGAATGAATTCGTATTGGTATTTGGATTTACTGAAAACCCGCATCCCAGTCAGTTGACCATGATTGTTGATTGTCATGTCAGCCTTATGCTTTGTAACCAACTGCAGTTTTGATGCTTTTGTTTTCTTGAATCCCAATAAATTCAAAAACGTAAAATAAAAAAGCTCGCTTCCAAAATATAAAAGAGAAAAAGAAAACGTTGGCCGATATGGGGATCGAACCCATGATCTCTCGTGTGTAAGACGAGCGCCTTAACCACTGGGCCAATCGACCGAGACACGGAGTAAGTTTTCTCCAGTATACCTAGATGAGGCTGCTTTACTTTAGTGACATTTGAGAATTGAGCAGCACGCGTACTCATAGTATTGGCTGCAAATCGTTCTATCAATAACGTCAGGGATATCAGATCCCAAAATTTAGAATAAGCCTGCATATGCGTCGATCGGGATTAATACTTTTTAATACGTCCTAGATAAGATCACGCATATCAGGCGCATATAGAGCGATAATGCATTCATCTCATTAGTGCTTACCTTCTCCTCATTAACACCGGGCATAGGACATGATCGAGGACCTACATAAATATCCCACCCCTTGGTTCGACAGTAGCGAACTACTAGCATATACCAAGCCCCCTCCCGGCAAGATGAGATATCGCGTCGGCGTAGACGTGGGTGGTACCAACACCGATGCCGCTATTATCGACACCACCGCAACAACAAATACCTCACGTGGCGTCTGCACGTCTGGCAAGACGCCCACCACACCAGATGTAACAACGGGTATCCACAGAATCATTGAGCAAGTGTTAGCCGAGACAAAGATCGATCGCAGGGATGTGCTCAGTGTGGCGATCGGGACGACGCACTTTGTTAATGCGGTTGTGCAGGCTGACCAGAGGAGGTTGAGTCGCGTGGCTGTTGTCAGGTTGTGTGGGCCATTTACGAAGCAGGTATGCCATCTTGTCAATAGCTTTACTCGGGATTATTGAAGGAGGGGGAGCACTGACTGATTAGGTCCCTCCTTGGGCGGATTTCCCGCCTACCCTAAGAAGAATTATAGAAGGGCCCGTGTTCTATCTCGATGGGGGTATGTTCTAACACAACCGTTGAAAGTCAACATGCTGATAAACCAGGGCTCGAAATCGACGGACGAGAAATATCATCTCTCAACCCAGAGCAAATCAAAGACACAGTCCGCGCCATCCAAGCAGCGGGTGTCCACCGGGTGGCCATAGTTGGAGTATTCTCACCCTTGGACCATCGCGGTATGCACGAAGAAGCCTGCAAGAAATTAATGCTGGGCTTGGAACCAACGCTATCAGCCGTATGCTCGCATTCAATCGGTGGTCTTGGGCTCCTGGAGCGCGAAAACGCCACTATCCTCAATGCATCCATCCTAACACTCGCCCGACGGACCGTGAATGCGTTTTGTCAGGCGATGGCCAAGCTACAGTTGAGCTGTCCCCTCTACCTCACACAGAACGATGGTACCCTGACAGATGCTGTCACGGCCGCAGAGCTGCCTATCAAGACATTCGCCAGCGGGCCTACGAATAGTATGACGGGCGCGGTATATCTGGCGGGTTTGGATCATGGCACAGGCCCATCACACGCGGATACCCAGGTGCTTGTTGTCGATGTGGGTGGTACAACTAGCGATATCTGTGCCCTACTTCCTTCCGGATTCCCTCGACAGGCAGCGAATTTTGTCGAGGTTGGGGGCGTGCGCACGGCGTTTTCCATGCCGGAAGTATTGTCCATTGGGCTAGGGGGAGGTAGTCGCGTGGCGCTGAGTGAGACCAGCGATGCCGTAAGCGTGGGGCCAGAGTCCGTCGGCCATGGCCTCACCAGCCAAGCTCTGGTCTTTGGAGGAGAGGTGATCACAGCGACTGATATTGTTGTGGCATCCGGGGCAGCAGAGATCGGTGACCCAAGTAAAGTCCAGCATCTCTCGTCGTCATTGGTCTCTGCTGCGCGTGCACAGATTAAGAAGCTGCTCGAGCGAGCCGTAGATAATATGAAAGTCTCCGATCTCCCAGCGACCTTGCTGTTGGTTGGCGGTGGCTCGGTGGTGCGGATGGATCCGTTGGAAGGCGTTGCTGCGTGTATCATCCCACCACATCATGACTCGGCCAATGCGGTTGGTGCGGCTATTGCAAAGGTCGCGGGGGAGATTGATATCATTGAGATTTTAGCTGACCGCGATGAAAGGATGGTTCTTGAAGGAGCCAAGCGCATGGCGGTGGAAGTTGCAGTGGCGCGAGGCGCGGACAGAGAGGATGTCAAGATCGTCGAAGTTGATCAAATTCCGCTGCAGTATGTGACCAACAGGGCTACCAGATTGGTCATTAAAGCCGTTGGAAAGCTAGCGCCGCCCGATCTTGCTGCCATTCCAACTGAAGCAGCCAATGGACGGGATGAGGAGCCAGAGCTAGAGGACCAAGCGGAAGACGAGAGAGAACGTGAGGAACCGACCAAGACCGTCGTTTCCGTTCAACACGCCGCGAATATCGATATCGATGTCTACCGTCCAGACGTCCGACATGGTATCTGGTATGTATCCTCTGTGGACCTAGAATTCATCGCTACAGGAACCGGTGTCCTGGGCACAGGAGGAGGCGGGCCATCTCGACTTCAATACCTTCACAGCCTGGAATGGCTTCATAATCCACAATACCGAGGCAGGATGCGAATCATCGCACCGGAAAGCTTGGCAGATTCGGATGTATGCGTGTTCGGCTGTTGGTATGGCGCGCCGAGTGTCTCTAGTGAGAGAATTCCGGCTGGTGATGAGTTAATGACTACCATTGATTTCTCCGCCAAGCTGTCTGGGCACTCACATTTTGATGCCATCGTGACGGCTGAGATCGGTGGTGGAAATGGTCTTTCTGCGTTCCCGACGAGTGCTTATTATGACATTCCCGTAGTTGATGGGGACCTGATGGGTCGTGCTTTTCCGACGTTGGCGCACTGTATGTCGGCCCGTTCTGACGACTGGTCACAGCTGACAACCCAGGCACGCCGTATATCTACGGCCACCCGGTCGTACCCTGTGTGATGGCAGATGGGAAGGGGAATACCGGGGTTGTCATGGTGGGTTCGACTCCGTCGCCGTGGGGAACCAGCTGACGATACCAGCAAGCGGAATCGCACCGCAGAGTCGAGACGATGCTACGCTCTCAGTGCGTAGATTTAGGGCTGAAAGTGGCGGTCTCTACTACGCCGCTGACCGGTGATGTAATCAAGCAATATGCCATTCCCAACACGGTCTCCCAGGCTTGGTATATCGGACGGGCTATCCATCAAGCCAGAAAGGCAAAGCGAAATGTCATAGAGGCCATAGTAAGTCACAGCATATGCCTTATAAGCAGCGCAGAACTAAGAAGGCAGTTCGAAACAACTCCGGGCAAGCTCCTCTACACCGGCAAAGTCATCCACGTCCAACGCGACGTCAGTCGAGGCTATACCACGGGACAGTGCACTCTCGCACCGCTCCACAACGACGAGAAAAACCCAGTGCCATGGCAACATGCTGAGCCTCCCGAGTTCGTCGAGGAAGCCAGACATCTCGTGGTACCGTTCCAGAACGAGTTCCTTTACGCGGGATACTCGGACCCAGCTAATCCGGAAGGGGAGTTAGATGTTATCTGCACGGTACCTGATCTCATCTCGATTCTGGGAACAGATGGTGAGGCCATCGGATCTCCTGAACTGCGGTATGGACTGAATGTCAGTGTGATCGCCATGGCGGCGCATCCGCTGTGGACGGGGGAGAAGGGCTTACGGGTGGGAGGACCGGAGGGATTTGGGATGAAGATGGCGTGGAAGAGCCTGGGACAGTACCAGAAGCCGCGAAGTGTAGTTGACGAGTTTGGCTCGAGAGAGGACGTGTGATGAGACGGAGAGAGAACGGATACAGGTAGATGAAGTCTGATGACAAGTCAGCCCTATATTTCAGCCCTATATCGCAGCCCTGTTTATCAGCCCTAAGCCCTAAGCCCCACTCATGAACGCCAGCCAAAAGCAACAATGCGAGGATCCTCAGAGGCACATACGGAGTAATTGTACTTACAACCGGCATGACGGTGGCATGGATCACGGTGATACTGAGCTGATGAAGCTCTTAATTCTGGACCATCGGCAAATCCAATAATCGTTTCATAACTGATCGCAGGAAGAGTGTCCTTACTGTCTTAATAATCGAGATAGCAATGGCGCTTTGTCGTCGGCCCTCCCCGACCTGACTTGACATTGACAGACACCAGATAGGAACCTTAGAGGCTGATATGCGGAGAGAGATGTCTCAAACCAAAGTCGTGACTGTCAACGCAGAGGAATCCTCTGGCCGTTCCTCGCCCTCCATCAACGCCAACACCACACCGGCGACGCCGGCCACTGGTGCACAAACCCCCGATCCATTACTGGGCCAGAAACCCACGGTCAACAATGATGCCTTGAATACTCTGGCGCATACGGTGTCGCGAATACAGCAGCATGGCGATGAGGCCTACGAGTTGGAGCACCGTCGACGCAGACCGTCGCACGTCCCAGAACCAAATCAAGACGGAAGCCAGAATGAAGCGGCGATACCAGCGACCCCTCGAGGAGGCGTGCCCCCCGAACTGCCTAATTTTGCCGCCGAAATTATCTTGATCATGGTCTGCTCGGCCGGACTCATGTTCTTCTCGTTCTTGCTGGGTGATATGTTGGTTGTGCAGGACTACATCCGGGAGGCACTGGGAATTGCGAACAGCGAGCTGTCGTGGCTGGTGGGTTCGTTCAACGTCGCCAATGGTCTATCGGTGGTGGTGTCCGGGTCGATGACGGACCTGACGCCGCCCAAGATACCCATGGTCGGCGCCTTTCTGTGGCTCATGGCGTGGAACATCGTCGGGGCCTTCTCGCTGCATCCGTCGCGATACGTGCTATTCTTCTTCATGCGTGCAATGCAGGGTCTCGCTATTGGGGTGCTAGTGTCCGGCAGCATGAGTATCCTCGGCCGAGTGTACAAGCCGGGAATCCGCAAGAACCGGGTTTTTTCGGCAATGTCGGCAACCGCGCCATTCGGGTTCTTCCTGGGCGCACTGCAGGGGGGCGCCTTGAAGGCGCATCTGCCATGGATTTTCGGGACAAACGCGATCCTGACGGGTCTCTGTGCCGTGGCGGCCTTCCTCACTATCCCTGATCTTCGGCCCGTGGCAGACGCCGAGGGCAAAGAGGCCCCCACGATGCGCCAGTTTGACTACTTCGGGGCGTTCTTCGCCGTGGTCGGGTGCGTGTGTTTGCTGTTCGGTTTGACGCAAGGGTCCGTGACGTCGTGGTCGCCATACACGTACGCGATGGTGGTTGTGGGTGTAGTTGCATTGGTCGCGCTTTTCTTCGTTGAAGGCCGGGTCGCACGACCACTGATCCCGACCCGGCTCTGGAAGACTAAGGGCTTCACGCCCCTGATGGTAGCCTATTTCCTGGGCTTCGGGTCGTATTTCGGTGCGTGGCAGTTCTACGCTATCCAATTTTGGCTGCACATTCAAGGCGCGACCCCCATCGCCGTCGCACTGTATCACATTCCCAACGCTGTCGTCGGCGTGCTGGCTACCTGGCTCGTCAGTCGCACCCTGCACCTCCTCCCGGGGCACTATATCTACACAACCGCGATGATTGCATTCACCATGGGCCCCGCATTCTTTCTCCCACAGACCCCCAACACGATCTACTGGGCTCTATCCTTGCCCGGCGTGGCCTTGGTCACCTTTGGTCCGGATCTGGCGTTCGCAGCGGCCTCCATCTTCATCACGAGTAACGTGGCGCGCTCCTACCAGGGCTCCGCGGGTAGTCTACTCGTGACGAATCAGAACCTGTCATCGGCAATTCTGACAAGTATCGCGGACTCCATTGGCAACAAGGTCGATATGCAGCCGACAGGCGAAATCGGTCTGCAGGGCCTGCGGGCGATTTGGTGGTTTGCGTTAGCGACGCAGTTGTGCGCGGCGTTGGTGACCGTGATTTGGGTGCGCATTCCGAAGGAAGAGGAGAAGGAGCATGTTACTTAGACCTACGGAAGTCGGGCTTGTACACCAGGTAGGTTGCGGTGATGTTATTGTATCTATGTACGTACATTATCGTTATGGTATCATTATCGTGAATATAACCCTTCCCGATACTGGGATAGCAGCGCTTGCATGTGTGTGTCCTTTTTCACACTTGCCAAAGATTCCGGCGACCTTCCATGTCTATCGACTACGTGGGTTAAGGCGCCGTTGTCTAGCATCATCCGTGTTAATTCCAAGTGGCCCTTTCCCACGACCTTGACGAGCACCGGCGTGCCATCCCACGACTCATTGGGGCCAGCCCCGTGAGCAACTAATAGCAGGACGGTTTCCCACTGCCTGAGCTTCATCGCCTGAAGCAGCGGCGAGACTCTGCCTCGTTGACGGCCTTTTGTCCGGGCGAGAGCGTTCGGGTCCGCGCCGTGAGAGAGCAGGGTGTCTACCAGGGCTGTATCACAGTTGGTGATTGCCCAATACAGAGGTGTTGTATTCCAACTGTTTTCATCCCGGATATTCGGGCTCGCCCCATGGTAGAGGAGACTCCCGACGAGCGATGGTTCGCGCTGTTGGACTGCAAGGGATAGGGCTGTTGTGACCATCCCGTTGTCCCTCCTCCTCCTCCCAGTGCCGCTCCTCCTGTCGGGAATAGAGATGGATGAGCAATTAGGATCCGCGCCGAATTCCAACAGCACCTCGACAACTTCATAATAGAACCGTTTCATAGCCGCCAGGAGCACCGGCATGAGAAGGCCATCCGCCGGCGCGAGAACCTCGGTGTCTGCCCTGGCGCGCAATAAAGACCTCGTGCCCGGGGCACTATCCGCAAGAACCGCCCACCACAACGGCGTTTGGCCATGGTGGTTCTTCGCATTCACGTCTGCCCCATGCGATAACAGACATTCCATTGCCTGGAATTTTTCCTCCCATGCTGCGAGGGCAAGCGGCGTGCGACCGATGGTATCTCGGCGCTCAAGTTCGACGGGGGCGTATTCGAGGAGGAGAGATATTATCTCGGGATTATCCATGCTGACCGCGCAGAAAATTGCCGGCGATACCAGGTCTTGCTGACTGGACACAGCGACGTCTGCTTTCCCTTCGTGTAATAGCACACGAACGACGTCGACTCGTCCGGCCTGAATCGCCTTGATGAGCGCCGTGCCCCGGCGCCGAGGCACGTTCACGTCCGCGCCATGACGAAGTAATGCCCGGACCGCTGGGACGTGTCCGTTGATGGCAGACAGACTCAACGGACTGTGGCACCTAGCCAGCGGTGTGTTTATATCCACCCCGTGGGAGAGGAGGAGTTCGATGGCGGCTGTATGGCCGCGGTCAGCGGCCATCATAAGCGGGGTGTAATGGCAGCAGCCATTCGACGACGCAGATTTGCTTCTGCTTTTTGATCTGGCGCCATTGCTATTCCTCCTGCCATAACCAGTACTCGTGCTGCCGGTATGACCAGTGCGATGGACATCCGCCCCGTGCGCAATCAGCATTGCCATCACGTCGACATGGCCCCCAGCAGCGGCATAGACCAACGGCGATGCCAGTCCAGCGACATGACCCCGTCTCACCTCGCCCTCCAGGATGTTCAGCATCCGCGACGAACCCGGGTTTGTCGCGGACTCTGGCAGAACCGCGTTTCGTCGCCGGCGGACCGCCGTGGTGTTGGGGTCGGCATGGTGAGCGAGTAATTTTCGCACTACGGTCGCATTGCCGTATAACGACGCCCAGAGAAGCGCATTACTCTGCGAGTGTCGGATATTCGACCGGTAGAGATGGGGATCGAGAAGAGTGTGCAAGGAAGAAGTGGTTTGGAGGAGAGCGTTGAGCGACGGTTCGGGGGTGAAGTCGGCGATGGAGAGGAGCAGATCGGGGGGCAGCGACAATAGGTGCATATTGATGGTAGTATTATTAAAGCGGATTCCTAGATTTAATTTTCATCAGGGACAGTGTTTATATATATATGTATATGCGCCATTATAATACGGGAATGATTGATGTGGAGGCGCCAGAAAAGTACTGTATAGCCTCACCATCGCAACTATACCACAGCGCCATATATAAGCTATACAACCACTATGCACCACCACTACGCGACCATAGTATAAATGACGGCTACAGCGCAATGTCCCCCCGCTGGAGAGCCTCCCAGTCCTCTTTTCTAAACGGCACATAACCCTCATCCCGTAACCACAAGACCCGATCACTGACGCGGTGCATGTCAACGCCCTCCTCCCGCAACGGCACTTTATTCTGCTTGTGGTTATGAACATGGCTGGCTCCCTGCATCAGACGCACAAAGACAGGAACGGCATATTTCGGCAGTTTTTGTCTCGCAAACTGCGCCAGCTGTCGAAAATCGAGTCCTCCTGTTTGGTCGATTATTTGGACTGCCGCGCATCCCGCGCGTCCTTCATGGTGGGGGATTTGCACGCCGTAGACATTGGCTTCCAGGATGCCGGGGAATTGGCCGAGCGCTTGGGCGACTTCCGCCGTGGACCTGCTTGCAGGTGAGTATATGTATTACTATTCAGGGGTAATGTTATTGGGTTGAGGGCCGGCCGTACACATTCTCGCTCTTCCAGCGAAAGGTATCCCCCAATCGATCGAGGAAATACCACCGTCCGTCGTCCGTCCGCCGTAATGCGTCTCCGCTGCGATAGTACAGATCTCCCGGGGCGAACACATCGCGCAGGAATTTCTTCTCGGTGGCCGCTTCATTCCGCCAGTATCCCTGGAAGGCCGCTTCGTTCGGGATGCGCACCAGAATCTCCCCACCCTTGGCGTACGGTTCGCGCACGGCAAATCCCGTCTGCGCGTCACGGAGCACCTCGCCCGAGACCGGGTCGATCGCGACGGGGACGTAGGTGTTATGCAGCAAGAGTCGAAGCAGGAGGCCGTGGTGGCCGACGCTGCCGGAGGTGAAGGGGCCGCGGTTGTGGTTGATCAGGCCGAAGACACCCTCGCTACTGTTGAAGAATTCCACCACTTCCCCGATTCCGAAGCGCTCCCGGAAGCGCTCCCAGACGTCTGGGCGCAGTCCATTGCCGAAGATGCGCTCGACGCAATGCTGCCGGTCGAGCGGCGACGGGGGCGCGGCGAGGAGATATCGCACTGCCTCGCCGACATAGACGAACGCCGTCGAGCGCGAATCGCGCACGTCCGGCCAGAACTGTCGCACGCTGAACCGCTTCCCCAGCGCGACGCCAGTGCCGGTAGCCAGGTTTGCCATCTGTGACATGCCCGCTGTGCCGTGATAGAGCGGCATACAGCTATACCAGCATTCGGCGGGGTTATTCGTAGAGCCCAGGCCATTGTACAGCCTCGGATACAGACGATCCATCGTGAACGCGCAGCCCTTGGGCATCCCCGTCGTGCCGGATGTGTAGAGCAGAATGCACGGGAAGCTACCGGGCATGTTGTAGGCGCCGGCGCCGTCACGGGGCAGTACATCGCCCGGGAAGTTGTCGAGAGGGATCGCATCCACGGCCCTGATATGCATGCCCAGCTCCGTCTCGACCACCGACCTGCTTCCCTCCATCCGCTTGACACACTCCGGGTCATCGTCCACGAGCACAATCTTCGCCCCGCTCACCCGTAGACAATGCTCCAGCGCGTTCCCGGCCAAGTTGTAGTTGATCGCAGCCGGCGCAGCGCCCAGGCACCAGAGTCCCAACCAGGCGAACATGAACTCCGCTCGGTTCTGCAGGTAGAACGCCACCAGCTCACCGGGCTGCACCCCAACCGAATGGAAGAAATGCGCATATTTCACCGCCAGGTCCAGCGCTTGGGCGTAGTTATATTCTCGCTCACGGGTCCAAATGCACCGTTTGCCGGGATTTTTGGTCGCCGTGTCGTGGAAGATGAACCAGGCATTGCCCTTGCCGTTTTGTACTGCCCTCTTTTGGTTAGCATTTCATATCCGGGCTACACCAATCTATTCAAGGGCGACGTTACCGGCCTTCGCGTAATCCTTGTCACCACTTCGCAATGTCCATATTGCTCGAATATCCTGGGACAGGTGGAATTTGGCGTCTAGGTAAGCCGCTGCCGTTGCCGTTGCTGCAGCTGTAGCTACTGGAGTCAGTCATCTTCCGGGACGTCAGAATCACAGTATAGACATACCGAGTGCCATCTTGACTGTGGTTGTAGTGTACAGTGCCACCCGAGCTCGAATATATAGCTAGAGACGACGTTGCCGATAGCCTCGGTTCTCCGACGGATGGCGAGGTGGCGTGTGCTCAGGGAGTATTATAATTAGCCTCATTAATGTGCTGCTTTAGAGAACTAGGGTGGCACTAGTGATCTTCGGCTATAATAACGTGCAGTGCATCTGTGCCTATACAGGCCGGATTTTCGAGGACGATTGTAACTCCTCTCTTCCGGATGCCGCCGCTTTAGTGAGGTACTCGGGGATCTATTTAGAATAAGATTTGGTACATACCTGGAAAGGTGCGTGGACCATGGATCAGTGAGCCTGGCTGTGTGGCATCAATGAGATATGCTTCAGTCATAAGAGCAGCAGGTATACTTGAGTTTCTACACCTCATCCACCAAAATAACAGTGTTTGATGCCAAGCCCCGAGAGACCCTGTCCTGGTTGTGAAGAAGCCATAGTGAAACTAGTGATGGGACACCTTTGAGTTCTTTATTCCTTTGACAAGCTCGATACGACTGCCCAGAGTCAAATCTTCACTCTGTAGTAGTTGGCCTGGCTCGCTTGCTTCCATTGTTTGGAGCTCTTCCTCAATGTCCTGTTCAATAACATGCTTAAAGCTGCTCAACGTCTGCAGGTCTGACTGTTGGCATGAGGACATATTCTCCCACTGGCTGGAGTTCCATGCACATGGGCTTGTTCACATCATCCAGACACTGTATGCTCTCGAGGACATACAAATGGATTATCTGCCGTTCTGTCAGTCATAGACCTGAAGCAGTTCTGGGAATTCTGTTTCCTTGAAATGGCACCTCTGTTAACAACAACAACTACTACTACTACTACAACTACATCTGGATCCTTGTGGGTTGGATGTAGAGGTTCACCATCGCCGCGAGGACTGGTCCGGCTGGACCTTTGGACCTTTGGTTCTGGGAGCCAGGACTGACTGTGAAAAGATTAGTATATCAATCTTGGGCTCTTCTTCAGCGTCTCAATGTCGTCTTTGTCTGCCACACTCTATAAAGAATGGCTGCCTATGCTCACTAGGCCTATTTTCATTCTTATTCCCACTGCTACAGAGGAAGAAAGAGATGATGCTTGCGTTGATTGATGATGGCCATGTAGATGACAGTAAGAAGGAAGTACAGAAGGTCTAACGTCTTTAACACCCGGCTTTCCCCTTCCCCTTGTTTGAAGCCTTGCTGCTTTCACCCTTCTTCGCTCCCTTCTTGCCATGATCTTCAGCTTTGGCGTCACTAACTAGTTTCTCATATATGTCCTTGGTATTGTCGTATGAGCACACATGGAGCCCCTCGGTCTTGGTCCCCTTCTGGTTATTCTGGAGTGTCCGTCAGTCTCCGTGAACAGAGCGCTTCTTTTCTCGTTCTCTGCATAGTCATATTTGCCATAGTGTTATAATTGGCCCCATGGTTATAATACAAGGCTATGCTCGGAGCAGAGATCAGCAACTGTGGATAACAAGGCTGTGGATAATGATGTGGATAAAAAGGCGGACTTCTACTTTCAAGAGTCTGAAATCCAACTCATACTTCATCTTGTACGGCGCCACACCAAGAACGAAGATGCTCTCTTTTCGCATGCCCAAGCTCGAAGACTCCGACCCCGAACTCATCCCAGAGCGAACAATCTTTGCCATTCTCAAAGAATATCTCCAACCAACCAGTGCAACAACCCCCACCGCAGCAGCCAAAGCCATTGACCAATTTCTCCCGGCGAAACGACCAGACTTTGGAGTCAAGGTTGAACCGGTTGATGCCTTTGTCCCCAACTTATGGGATCTGTTTATGGATATCGCGAGACAGATCCCGTCTGATCATGAGTCTCAGGATCGGTTGGTGAAGCTGGTTGATGCGTTGAGGCAATTGCCATCTACAGTGGAGAATATTTGGGGCGTGAGTTCACTATCTATACTATCGTGTAGATGTTGATCCACTGACCGACTGGGTAGGGTGAGGCTCGTGTATGGGCAGACCTTCCTCTTATAGGCCCTGAAATGGTGGAATTCGCCGATTGTAAGTCCGCCCTATTCTTCGTCTCCTCTATGTTACAAAATATCGAATCTAACATGACGTCTAGCACCCCTCTATATGCGTACAACTAAGATCCCCCGCCCTTCGAGTATTTCCTGTCAAGACTAACACTGCTATAGCACCCCTCTATAACGATACAATTCCACCTCCGGAAAAAGCCTCTGCGTACATCAATCTCAGCTCCTACGCTGCCCGTCTCCTCAGTTCCCAGTTTAGGGTAGCTTGGTTCTGGATGCCCCTGTATGAGTTCCGGTGTGGCCTTGAAACCCAACCCTGGAGAGAAATGCACGCAGCCAGATTGAACTGTTATGTATCTGTTTACGCAGAGTGGATGCGGCACAGTGGAGAGAGTTTGTTCCGGAAGTTTCAGGGGAAGAATAGTGAGGGGGATGGATTGAAGGGGCCGTTGTACACGGGGGTTTGTTATAGTGAAGAGCGGTGGGTGTATTGGGAGAGGTGCTTGGGGGATATACATGAAAACGGGGAGGGACTGGTGGATGGAAAGACGAGGGAGTTGGCCGGGGAAGTGAAGAAGATGATGGAGCATGCCAGGGAAAACACTGTTCCTTGGAGTGATGATGATGATGATGAGGATGA
Source organism: Aspergillaceae sp. MA 6039 (assembly GCA_003004485.1). Classification (NCBI taxonomy): domain Eukaryota; kingdom Fungi; phylum Ascomycota; class Eurotiomycetes; order Eurotiales; family Aspergillaceae; species Aspergillaceae sp. MA 6039. The sequence continues at coordinate 109,384 of PQMF01000033.1, read as the reverse complement.
GGATGAGGATGAGGATGACAGTGAAGAAGAGTTAGCCAGAGAGACAGTCTCGACATCTTCCCAGGGGGAACCCGAAGGATAATGCAGTCAAGTGAGATAGGTGTTGATACCAATTCACAAGATACTGAGTGCTTGTTTCTCCCTAGTCAGATAGGCAGTAGGCCTGAGGGTAGATATGTGTAATGGACATAAAAGATCTGAGAGACACAGTTAACATGCTTCTTATTCAGTCAATCCAATACACTAAGCCTGTAGAAATAGGCCTATGTACGTTCTATGGTCCTAAACCCTAATAGAGGGCTTGGTCATGGGAGCTTTCAATCCCCTATTATCCTATCAATCTCAGCCTAGCTCACAGTCACAGGCAGTGGCACCATTACAATAGATAATGCATATGAACATATACATATTTAACCCTCGATATTCTTATAGCATTTATTTTGTATCCATCTATTCCATTATGATAATTGTGTAGCTTGAACATGACTGGGATCATGGATAATCTCCTTCCTGGGACAACAGCAGCAACAACTATTTCACCATATTGATTACCAACGTCCGGAATATGCTTCATTGTTGTTATTGCAGAAACTTGGTCCATTGCAGAGACAACAACAACAACAACAACAACAACAACAACAACAACAACAACAAATGCTGTACAGTGGTTACTCCTTTTCACTACACTTCTCAAGTCTGAGAATGCAATTCTCTTGTAACATCAAGCGGAACAATAAGCGACAGTTGTTCCTCTAAATCCGGAATGATAACCCTCGCCTGGTGGTATCGCACCGAAACATCAACCTTTGCCACCGTCATTTGATGGTGAGCATCAATATGGATGCCATTCAGATCATTTATTCCCTCCTCGGCCTGCGCGGCGGTTGGGTACCGCACAATACTGAAACTATATGAAAATAAGCAAAGACACTTGTCCTGATATTCATTAGACAACTTACCCGAAAGTCGTGCCTTGGTCATCTAAAGGCATGCAAAGTTTATTATAATCAAGAGGGCCATTGTCTCTCAGTTTTCGGAGGAGAAATCTGGCTAACAAGGGCCACTGGCGCTCAGTGACTATGGGCAACCCATTAAGGAGGACCAGTGCACCAGTAGCCTGGGTCTCCTGGCCTTGGTGGTTCGACATGATACCTTGGCTTGTGTGAGCAAAAGTAAGTATAAATTGAGACTGGTATAATACCTGGGAAGTAGTGATTCTGACAGTCCTCTCGCCAGCAGACCAACCAATTTAACTGATGGCATAATCTCCAGAAGGATGATATCATGTTACAGAACAAATCAATGGGACAGCATTATTCTACTCTACAGTATGGGTATGGATTGACATTTCGTTGTCACTGCTGAAACAGCTGATGGGGAGACCTAGTTCTAACCTCCACGAATCAATTTATTTACAAGTATGACTGGGCCATAGGATATTATTACAAATGATGAGGTTATATTTGTTCTCTATGAAATACATATTTAATTGGCTCACGCTCCCTTGAGCAAGGAGTGAACAGAGTAAGCAGAGTGTTCATGGGCTCGTACGAACCCATGGATGAAGACTCCAGAATCGTCGTTAGTCCTAGATGGTGAGAACGGCTCCTGAAATCTGTTCATACGCATAGACACCTGGAACTTCCCTTTTTTTCTGCGGGTTGAGATGCTTTGTTGTACAATAACCTATCAATTGGGTTACTCCCTAATAGCAAGCAGAGTTAGTAGAGTAGGCATTATAATCAACTAGATAGTAAGGTAGGTAAACTTCAATATCTACAATGGTATATATCAAAGGTCATTTTCCGGTGGAATGATCAAAGTTTCCAATTGAAAGACCCATTCATTGGTACGTCTATTCAGCACAACTAACATACAAGAAAGAAAGATACCAAGGATAGCGAGTAGTCAACACATATATATGCCCTACCTGTCAGCCCTAACGCTGAGCCTAAACCGGACTCCGTGCACGCTGCGACATCAGCCCAGCTCACAAGACGACCAGTCATGCTCATGAGAGCCTCTGGGTCACCTCCTTGGACTCATGTTGATCCCAGGAGCGGACTGGAATTTCACCGGAGCTTAATCTAGGTAATTTGGCAGTATACAAAGACATGGCCGCAATTGGCCGTCCGATTGATGATGCCAGCGCTTTGTCGAGGGGCGGGAGATGAAGGGCTAGCGGCGAGGAGCAATACGAGGGAGAGCAGTGGTGGTATACTTTGTTGGGGCTGCCTTACTCAGGTTGCTCACCCATCGTAGCATACACTATTGGTGCCAAATCCGCTCCAGGTCGATACTTCGGTTGATTGTCAAGAAGTCCGGATACAGATTGACCCCACAAGGGCGTTGTGTAGTGTCATAGTCGTCTTCAACGTATGTCATCTGTGAACAGAAAGCACTTTCAGGTGGTTGACAGCGTATATCTATAATCCTACTAGTACATACAGCTATAATACAAAAAACGGCAATGGGTATTTCATGATGACGACTTACAGAAAAGCCTGTAACTTCACGCCTCCCATCCACCGTCTGATCGTAGCAACCAACCCGTCCACTTCCTCGACCGTATTCCCCGCATGCACACAAACCCGTACCCGTTCCTGGCCCTTGGGTACGGTAGGCGCCATGATGGCCCTAACCACGAACCCAGCCCTCTGACAAGCCTCCGCGAGTTGACGGGGGAACGGCGTACGGAGGGAGAGAATGGGGGCAGAGGGGGAGTGGCCGACCTCGAACAGGGCCGGGTCGGGGTTGAGTTCTGCGAGACGGAGACGGAGGTAGTGAATACGATTTTGCAGGGTTTGACGGATGTGTTCGGTTTGTCCTTCGGAGAGGAGCTCGTACGCAGCACGGATTGACGCGAGGAAGGGGTATCCTAGGGCTGTGGTGTAGATGAGACTGCGGGCGTAATTGATCAGGTAGTCTCTGACGTCGGGGGAGCAGAGCACGATAGCTGTCCCATTAGCATGCATCCATCCATCCATCCCATCTTTCTGCAACGACATAACGTACCTCCGTGGCTAGCCAGTGACTTTCCAAATGTATGCACTCGGATCAACATACGCTCCTCCACGCCCACTTCCTGCACGACGCCGGCTCCATGCGGTCCCAGGACCCCAGTGGCATGGGCCTCATCGACGAGGAAATACCCATTCCCCCGAGGCAAGAGATGATCCATGACGGCGATCAGCTCGCGAAGAGGCGCAATATCCCCGTCCATGCTGTAAACGCTCTCAATGGCAATGAAGACATGGCGTTCCCCGCGGACCAGCAACGGATCGCACTGCACCAATTCCTGCAGAATCTCCCTCAGACTCTCCGGAGAGCTATGACTGAAAGCCCTCCTTACCCCAGCGCGCGATAACCGCATTCCCTCGTGTACACTGGCGTGGATATGCTCGTCGAACAGCACGACGTCCCCCGGCTGTGGGAGGCACTCAAGCACCCCGACGTTGGCATCGAAACCGGAATTAAACAACAGACCACTAGGGGCATTATGGAACTGCGCAATCATGCGCTCCAGATCCTCCGCAGCCTGCGAATTGCCGTCGAGGAGTCGTGAGCCACCGCTGGCGAAGGGAAGGGATGGAGGGGCATCACGGAGGAGGGCGAGGAAACGGTGCCGCAGCGACGAGGAGGTCGACAGCGACAGGAAGTCGTTGGAGGAGAAATCGACGGACGAGGGGGGCAACAGAGTCAATTGACGACGAGAGGACTTGGACTGCCGGTGCAGAAGGGCCTGGCGAAGGGCGTCGTGCAGCATGGCGTCGTTGGTTCGAGTGTACAAGAGCGAAGAATCTCTCTCCGTCGGCGGCGGTCTATATGTCATTCAACCTCGGCACACACACACGCACTCACTCATTCACTCACTCAGCAACGATGCTCTGGCGCTCTCTGCGTGCGCTACAGGTCTACGGCGCCAATACAGACGTTGGCAAGACAATTGTCTCGACACTTCTATGCCGGTCAGTTCAGCGACAGAAACAGCGCGCTGCTTTTTTGAAGCCCGTGTCCACGGGGGAGGAGGACGATGCCGACGATAGGCACTTGCGCCGGTTTGGAGGCGGGGCGATGACGAGGTGCTTGTACCAGTTTGACAAGCCTGTCAGTCCCCATCTGGTGGCCAGAGAGGTATCTTTCTGTTCAGAAATACATATATATATATATATATGCTGGTAGCTGACAATTGAAAGGTGAACGACGAGACTCTCCTCCGCCGCATCACTACTACGCTCGACGACTGGCACCGCGATGGATTCAACCTGGCCCTCGTCGAGACTGCTGGAGGGGTGCATTCGCCGGGCCCCAATGGCAATTCGCAGGCCGATCTGTATCGTCCGTTGAGGCTGCCTGTTGTGCTCATTGCCGACAGTCGCTTGGGGGGCATTTCTTCGTCCATTTCGGCCTACGAATCACTGCTCCTGCGTGGCTACGACGTGCAGTCCGTACTGCTCTTCCGCGATGACTACTACCAGAACCATGAGTATCTGGGCGACTACTTTCACAAGAAGGACATCCCGCTGCGACCGTTGCCGGCGCCACCAGCGCGACCGGAGGAGGACGGTGCTCGAGAGCGGGATGCGGAGAACATGGAGAACTACTACGAGGGCATTGCCCGGGGCGATGAGATCAGGAGTCTCCTGGACGAGATGGCCGTCAAGCACCAGGCACGCCTGGACCGGTTGGACAGCATGGCCGACCGCGCCCACGATCTCATCTGGTACCCCTTCACGCAACACCAGGGCATGACCCCGCGCGATATCGGAGTCATCGATTCCGCCTACGACGACCACTTCCAGATGCACTCCGCGCAGACGGAATCAAAACTACAGCCGGCATTCGACGGGTCCGCCTCATGGTGGACGCAGGGACTGGGCCACGGCAACCCAGACCTGGCCCTGTCCGCGGCCTACGCGGCCGGACGCTACGGACATGTCATGTTCGCCGGCAACGTGCACGAGCCGGCGCTGCAGCTGGCGGAGCGCTTACTGGAGACGCTGGACAACCCACGGCTACGCAAGGTGTTCTACACGGACAACGGCAGCACGGGCATGGAAGTGGCCGTCAAGATGGGCCTGCGCGCTGCATGTGCGCGGTACGGCTGGGACGCACGACAGGAAGATGTGCAGATCCTGGGCCTCAAGGGCAGCTACCACGGGGATACGATGGGGGTGATGGACTGTTCAGAGCCGTCGACGTTTAACCGCAAGGTGGAGTGGTACCGAGGTCGAGGGTTCTGGTTAGATTTCCCGCGGGTGACCATGACACAGGGCGTGTGGCAGGTGGATATGGGCGATCTCGGAGAAGCAGGAGAAGCGCTGGGCGTGTCAACGCTGGAATTCGCCTCGTTGCAGGAGGTGTTTGATCTCGAGGAACGGGGCCAGTCGGAGACGGCGCAGCGATATCGCGACTTCATCTACCGGACGGTGCACGAGCAGACACAGAAGGGGACAAAATTCGGAGCATTGATTCTGGAGCCGGTGATTCTGGGGGCTGGAGGGATGCTATTGTGGTGAGTCACTGCATCCACGATCAGTTTCCGTTCCCGCAATACAGAGGACTAATAATAATAATAATAATAATAGCGACCCCCTCTTCCAACGCTGCCTGGTTGACGTCGTCCGCGAGAATCCCTCGCTATTCCACCCGGCTGCTGCTGCTGCTGCTGCCGTCGGCCAAGACACCCAATGGTCCGGGTTACCCGTCATCTTTGACGAGGTCTTCACCGGACTGTACCGTCTGGGCCGACGGACCGCGGCATCGTTCCTGGGAGTTGACCCGGATATCACGGTGAATGCTAAATTGCTCACCGGGGGCTTGGTCCCGCTGTGCACAACGGTGGCGAGCCAGGAGATCTTCGACGCATTTTCCAGTGCGGATAAGAGTGACGCTCTATTACACGGCCACAGCTACACCGCACACGCCGTGGGGTGCCAAGTGGGCGTGGAGGCACTGCGGCGGATGGCGGCCATGGAGCGGGGTGGGCAATGGGCAGTTCCTCGCCGTCTCTGGCAGGACCAACATCCGAATCTGTCCGAAAACAGCAATGCCGCAGACGTCTGGAGTCTGTGGTCGCCCGACGTCCTCCGCAATTTATCGCAGGCGGATCCGGTTGAGGGCCTGTATGCATTGGGAACGGTGCTGGTGATTAGCCTGCGGGATGTGCAGGGACAAGGAGGTAAGTGATCCCGCCGGGCGCCCAACCAATGCGTCTATCCTATCACGACCGATCCATTATCTGATCCGCAATGCTGATTGACCAGGCTATACCTCCACGGCGGCCCAGGGGCTGCAGCAGCAATTGGCCAGCCAACAGGTGCATTCGCGGGTGTTGGGCAATGTGCTGTATGTGATGGCGAGTTTAACGACGGGGAGGGAGCAGATAGCGAGGATAGAGGGATTGTTGAGTAGACTTGTGACCTGACTTCTTCTTCTCTCTTGTATACTTCTTTTACTTGCATACTTCTCCTTCTACTATACCGCCATAGATCCTACACAATAGCATTGTCTGGTCGCCCTCCTCACGTGGTCGATCCGGCTTCGGTGAGCCCCTCTTTGACTTCTCAACCTCTGGAACTCAAGTCTTCCTCTTCTTCTCTCTTCATCCTCCCCATTGCCTATATCACACCATGTCCTTCAGATTCTCCCGTCTCGTCAGAGCCTATGGCACTGTCCAGTCGCCGCCCAGTGCTGGTTCTCTGCCCAGTCGCGTTCCCATCGCCCTGCAGGAAGCCACGGCTGCCTCGGCCCCGCGGACCAATTGGACACCGGGGGAAGTTCAGCAAATCTACCATACGCCATTGAATCAATTGACCTATGCGGCGGTAAGGATTAAGTGTGCAAGAAGAAGAAGAAGAAGGAAAGGGCCCATATATGCTAATGGGTGATTTTATTGCGTATAGGCTGCCGTCCACCGTCGCTTCCATGACCCTTCCGCCATTCAGATGTGCACTCTGATGAACATCAAGACCGGTGGTTGTAGTGAAGACTGCTCGTACTGCTCCCAATCCTCCCGGTACGATACCGGCTTGAAGGCCACCCGCATGTCCCCCGTCGATGACGTCCTCACCAAGGCCCGTACTGCCCGCGCCAACGGGAGCACTCGGTTCTGTATGGGCGCGGCCTGGCGGGACATGCGTGGGCGGAAAACCAGTTTGAAGAATGTCAAGGCGATGGTGTCGGGTATTCGGGAGATGGGGATGGAGGTCTGCGTGACGCTGGGCATGATCGATGGGAACCAGGCCAAGGAATTGAAGGATGCCGGGTTGACTGCGTACAACCACAACCTGGACACCTCGCGCGAGTTCTACCCGAACGTGATCACCACACGATCGTATGACGAGCGTCTGCAGACCCTGTCCCACGTTCGGGACGCGGGAATCAACGTCTGCTCGGGGGGCATCCTGGGTCTGGGTGAGGAAGACAAAGATCGCGTCGGCTTGATACACACCGTCTCGTCGCTCCCCTCGCACCCGGAATCGTTTCCCGTGAACGCACTCGTGCCCATCCCCGGGACGCCGCTCGGGAACCGGAAGATGGTCTCCTTCGACAAGCTGCTGCGGACTATCGCTACCGCACGCATTGTCCTCCCCGCGACCATTGTGCGTCTGGCAGCGGGCCGGGTTGCGCTCAGTGAGGAGCAACAGGTGGCTTGCTTCCAGGCCGGTGCGAATGCCGTTTTTACAGGCGAGAAGATGCTGACCACGGACTGCAACGGCTGGGATGAGGATCGGGCCATCTTCGACCGGTGGGGGTACTATCCCATGAAGAGCTTCGAGAAGCCCGGGTTGTCGGCCGCTAAGCCGCAAGAGGAGCCTATCGCCTCTAGCACATCTGTCGACACCACAGATGCCTCGGTAGCTCGTTCTTAGAAACACGAAATGAATTTTGATTCTTTACAATATCTTTTTATCTATGCACGCAAGTATCTGGGTATTCTGTTTAATGTGCAATCTAGACCATAGCCTGCTCGGCCTTTTCATCATCCCGACTCATACTGGTATACTGACTGAAATCCCGGGACCGCAACGCAGGATCTTCACTGATAGCCTTGAACTTCCTCTGCCTGCGTCTAAAGAACACCCGCTTACACCATTTCCAGGCCTCCACACCCAAGACGAACAGGAAACCCTCGACAAACACCACTCCCCATTCCCACGAGATGCCCGTATGCTTGAACACGACATCGTTAATAACGGGGATATACAGAATCGGAAACGTCAGAATAAAGCCCGCCATAATCCCACAGAACAAAAACTTATTCCGCCAGACATCAAACATCCACTGCGTCGCGAACGTCTTGGCCTTTGTCTTCCGCGACGCATCGGCCGGCGCCGGGTGCATGTCGAAGAAACTGCGCCGCATGTTCATCATCTCCCACGCCAAGAACAACGCGAACCACGTCATGCAGACGAAGGTCGTGGCACGCGCACGGTACACGGTGCTGCATTCGGCACTGTAATTGCTGTTGCAGCCCGACGCCAGGTTGCCGTCGCCCCAGCCGAAGAGGACCAGGGAGAAGGAGGCCAAGCAGAGTGCAGCCATCCAGACACCGTAGACGAGAGTGTCGACAATGATTTCCCAGGTGAAGATTCCTTGTTTCTGCAGAGCGTCAGTCAGCATTCGTCTGTAAATTATGGCAGGGGGAAGTGAAAGAGGGCAGTCTTACGCTTTGGGGAGGTCGGTCCATGATATCAGAAGAGGCAACTTCCATGCCCAGTCCCATATCTGGGAGACCGGATGTAATCATGATAATCCAGAGGATTTCTACCGGGGCAATGGGAAACACGGATTGGTTGTCGGCGTCTTTAAACACCAGACCGATGAGGAGCGTCAGGGCCAGTCCGACGTTCTCCGCAAGCAGATGCAGCACGAACTTCTGGATATTGTCGAAGATGCGTCTGCCCTCTTCGATACCGTTGATGATCGACGCGAAATTATCGTCAGTCAGGACGAGCTCCGAAGCATCCTTGGCTACATCTGATCCAGCCTCGCCCATGGCGATCCCAACATCCGCACGTTTCAACGACGGTGAGTCATTGACCCCGTCGCCCGTCATGGCGGCATAGCGACCCCGTCGATGCAAGGCGTCGATCATGCGAACCTTGGTCTGTGGCGCACACCGCGCGATGACGGCGGGCAGGGTGGGCAAGGCATCGATCTCCTCGTCAGAGAGCTTATCGAACTGACTGGCCGTCATGACCATGGCTTCGGCGACGTCGCGAGCCAACTCACCCATGTGCGCGGGGATAATCCCGACCTGGCCGGCGATGGCGCGCGCCGTGCCCGGGTGGTCGCCCGTGAGCATGTGCACGGTGATGCCCGCGCGGTGGCACTCTTCAATGGCGCCGGCGGTCTCGATACGTGGCGGGTCATAGAGACCGATGAGACCGGAGAAGGTGAGGTCCTGTTCGATTTCTTCGCGGGGCGGGCCGTCACCGTCTTCGCCTTTGGTACTACCGCTGGCGTGACACTCCCGATAGGCGTGAGCGAGCACCCTCAGGCCTTCTTTCGCGAGGGCTTCCATGTTCTCTAGGATGCGGTCCTGGAGATCGTCGGTTAGGGCTACGGGCTCGGAGCCCTCGTCCCAGACGACCTTGGTGCACGACTCGAGCACCCGTTCCACCGCGCCTTTGGTGAAGATCATCTCGTGGTCGTTGCGAGCGAAGATCACGGACATCTTCTTCACGCTTGAGTCAAAGGGATACTCTGCCTTTTGGGTCCAGGTGGGCTTATCGCCCTTGGTCCAGCGGCTGCGGTTCCAGTTGAAGCGGGACGCGAAGACCTGGATGGCGATATCGGTGGGCTCGCCGCGGGCTTGCCATTGGTTGCCTTCGCTTTCGGACTGGTAAACGTGTGCCAGGTTAGCCATGGCCCCGACGTTGAGGAACTCCTCCAGGACAGAGTTTTCTTTGAGCAGGTCGCCTATGTTGGCGGGCTCGCCCTTTGCGTCATTTCCCATTGCTATCGGGGCTTGGGGGATGAGACTCAGTTGACCATCTGTGGGGTTTAGGGGGTTATCAGATGGTCCGACGCTGTACGTGCCGAGAGACGGCAGCCAGGCGCGTTTAGCCACCATGCGACCCTGCGTGAGCGTGCCGGTCTTGTCGGAGCAGATGTTCGTGACGGCGCCTAGGGCTTCGAGCGAGTCCAACCGGCGCACGATGACATGTCGCTCAACCATCTGTCTGGTGCCCGCGGCCATGGTGATGGTGAGCACGACGACGAGACAGGCCGGGATCATGGCGAGGCCAGTAGCCACGGCATAGATGATAACCTCCTTGTCACTGCGCATTTCGTTGGCGGCCTCGACAATCACCGCAAACACCACCGCAATGAAGAACAGCGCCAGCGCCAACTTGGACAACTTCCGCTGCAACGGCGTGCCAACGTTGACGCCCAGAAACCGTCCAATAGCGTCGGTGGTTGTCAACGTCCACGCCTGCACGTACCAGCGCTTCTTGGTCTCACCGTCCGGGCCACGCTTGACGGGTCGTCGCTTCGAGTCGCCCTGGCGCAGGGCTGCCGCGATGGCACCGATCTCAGTCTTCATGCCGGTGCCGATGACCACCCCACGGGCTCGGCCGCGAGTGACGGTCGATGAGCTGTAGGCGATATTGAGCCGGTCCCCGGGGCCGGTGTCTTCGTCGAATGTCACTGCTACTTCTTTCTGCACGGGGAGGGATTCGCCGGTAAGAAGGGCTTCGTCAGTTTCGAAGTTCATTGCGTCCACGAGTCTTAAATCATTAGCTCTCCCATAATATACACACAAGGGGAGAAAGCAATTATGCTAGGCAAACACACACACCTAAGATCAGCAGGCACCGTATCGCCAACCTTCAACTCGATCATATCTCCCGGCACAATCTCGGTCGCAGGAACGGTATTGGTCTTCCCATCTCTGGTCGCCGTGCCGGTGGGCGAACTCAATGACCGTAATGAGTCCATGGTCTTCTCGGCCGCAAAGTCCTGATACACACCTACGACAATATTCAGGCCGATCACGCCTGCGATTACACCTCCTTCGATCCAGGATTCAATGCCGAAACTGACGGCCATGGCGATGATGAGGACCTACTCAATTAGCCCGGAGCATAAAAAAAGAAAAACAAAAGAATGATGGGGGAAAGAGGAAACGCACCAGCATCATAGCATTGGCAATCTGTCTAATGACTATCTTCACAAAAGATACACTCTCGCCGCCCTCCAGCTCATTGGGACCATGTTCCTCGAGACGACGCTTGGCCTCGCTCGAGGAGAGACCCTCGTCTGAATTGGTGGACAGCTCTTTGAGGACATCCTCGAAGGAAAGACAGTAGGCCGGTTGAGAGAGGCCTTGCATCTGAGCGGCATCGACATCCTGGGACTGGGACTGTCCTTTCTTCTGCTCAGCCATCTTATGTTACCTTGCTTTGTTTTGTTTTGCAAGTTATGTTGCTAGTACACTGAAAGTATGAAGTGTTTCTAGGGTGGTTCCATATAGATCGTGTCTTCTAACGAGTGAGAGTCCATACAGGAGAGGAGGACTAAGTCAAACGATCTAGACCTTTGTGTCTTTCTCTCTTTATCCTCCAGATGAACCGGCGGGTGATGCCCGTATTTAAATCTCCCGAATCTCAACCCCCGACGGCAAACACCCCCGTTTGGGAAGCCTTGACCATCGGAACCCTAAGAATGTATTGTGTCATGGCTCGTATACTCTCGCACTTGGAGGGCCCAATCACAGCGCGGAACCAAGGAGCCCTCTTGGCGGAGGGTCTTGGCGCCGAGATACAAAGTCCGCCGGCCGCCACCTATTGAACCGCAATGACGCACATGACATACGATACGGCACGTGATGCCGACAAACTTCCCGAGCGGGGTTCTGTGTAGACCCTGATTGGAGCAGGGTATGCCAAGGGTTCCCGCGACTGCGGAGGTTTGACGGAATTTGGGACGCGGGGCTTGGCTGGGGCTTTCGGAGGTCCGAGACACTGTTTGCGGCTGGTTGGATGAGGATGGAATACCGCGGAAGGTCGGTAGGGCAGAACGATACTTTGGATCCAGAAACAGCCCTAACCTCGCTATTATGACTACATTTTCGACGAGCGGTATAATAGTCCAGTGATTCGAGTCTATAACAAAGCCAGATAATAATCACACAACCTCCAGAGTAATCACAACAACGCTGTATAGCACCGTAGCAACGGGGTTGATAACAGCGTGTCTTATCGGAACGAGCGCGGTGAAACCTGTATGCATACACACCAACGAGCTGCTGCGCCAGGGCAAAGGTTACAGAAAAAGCCGACTCTCCCAACAGTTGATCATAGCATGGTCAAACAACCGGGCCAGCAAGCTGCTGACCAGTCGACGGGAGAGACATTGGAAACAACATCGTGCTACGGCCATTATTGCTTCCCTGACGTCTGCTAGGCCCTCCCTACATTCACAACGTCTTGTTGATCTGACGATCTCAAAATCTCCTCTATCTTTTCCAAAAGCTCGCATGGGATGGTACTGTCACATGGTGGAGCAGTTGACTGGTGGTTTTGGCCTGGCCTCTTGGATATTCACCCTCTGGGACGTCCGCTATGCACGTCACGTGGCTGACCTGGCCCTATGGCTTCAGCCCATACTATTAGTATTCACCGGGCTTGAAATCTAGTCATGGTTTCACATCAGTGCATAGTATCATCGCTCGAGCAACAGTAGTGGTGATGGTGATGCAAGAGGTTACATCAGAGTCCATCATAGAGCCTACTGTCTATATAGAGCAATTCGAGAGGTAGATTGAACAGAATAATTCGTTCTGCGATATTCTCGCCCAGACAAGGGCAAAACAGTCATTAGTGCCTCCTGGCCAGGGTTGTTTCGACTAGAGACACCTAGTACATGTAAGAGCCCTAAGAACATGTACTAAGCATAGATTGGATTTCGAGCAGGAATTAGAGCAACCAAGCAGCATCATAATTATGCACTGTAGTCTATGCACACGGTCCATGGATAGTGGTTTAATCGCCACGGGACAAGGCGGAGAAAAGCGGACTGTGATTGGTCCCTGTCTGCGGGTCCAGCGGAATGCCAAGTTTCCCGCGGCCGCGGAGACTTGGCGGAGATGCTGGTTCGAGGGGCGACGTGCTTGGCGCTGCGTCTCGGAGGTCCGATACACTGGGCGCCATGGTATAAGTGTATAGACATCGGTAAAAGTCTATATGCGAATACAGGGGTACCAGACATAGACTTTCAGTTCGCCCGTCAGGACCAGGGATGCACAGATCCCGACTTACCCGACCTGCTGCTTTGCGTAATTCGTCGTAGACGACTCTGTGCCGTCCCTGGATGCCTACTTTCTTCGTGGATATAAACCCGTATTTCTACGAACAGTTACCTATCTCCCAACATAACCCCAATGGCAGCTGGTCCGAGCGGTTCAGAAGTCTCAGGGCTTATTGTGGGAGCAGTGGTCTTGTTTTGTCTGATAAGTCTTCTGCCGATGTGAGTTGCTGAGTTTTTCCACACACATGTTGCTTGCCCAGGCTGGCGCATCCACAACTATTGGCATATGCGTTGATACTCTTGGTCTGGACCGCGCCTGACACGATGCAGATTGTTAGCATGGCGCCATCGACGACACAGAGCCCGAGAAGAGCAGACACAGAGAAGCAATGGCAGCCAGAACTACTGCCACTACAACCGTGCTGATTATCATAACTCGTCGATGCAACAGGCCAACCTGGAGGACTGGCTGCAACATCGGAATCCCCCGGGCTCAGTCGAACAATACATGAATGATAAATGGTCGGTTGCATCATTCTGGGCAAGCCTTGGCTCTCCAGAAACAAGTGGGATCAGGGCTGACACTAGTCCCTTGGCCGTTAACTGTTGGGGTTTTTCATGTGCTAATGATATTTCCTTATTGGCAGTCCAATATGTCTATCAACGCTCGCTCTCCGTTCATCCCAAGAGTCGCTTGCTGTGCCAGAGCCCATCCACATCGCCAAGTCGGAGGATTATGATGATACCACCGCTGCTGCTGCCCTACGCGGACAACGACAGGCTGCATGTAGGTCTTCTCCACGCACGCTTGTCGTAGAACGGAGCCAAGAAACCACGGTCAATAGGAGGATCGGGATTTTGAAACCGTGTAACCATGTCTTTCATACGTCGTGTCTGGCGTCATGGTTCGGGTATGGGAATTGGACTTGTCCGGTGTGTAAGGCGCCGTATGTTCCATGTTCTCCGGTAGTGTAATGAACATCGGTTAGCCACCAAGACCACGGTGTCTCATTCTGCAGGGCCAAGAGGACGCCAAGCAGAACAGTTAATGAAAGAAATACGCAAGCGAAAGTATGCATGGCACCATACGTGTTAGGCGGAGAAGGCCCTTCTAGAATGGTTCTAGAGGTGTGCGTCTTGGACTTAGGGCTGGCATACTCCGCATTGACAAGGGACATTCGTATCTTTTGCGGGGTGCATTGGTTATACGAGATATACATCCATAGAAGCACTGCCCAATAGGGCCATTTAGAGGCTGCGCTTTCCTTGAATAGAATATAAACCAAGGAAGTGATATAGCAGATAGCATATGCGCGGTGCGGATCGTAGCATTATATATCTCTTACGGAATAACCAAAACGGTATTTATAGCATTCTGTTCTGCGAGTTCGTGCCTTACAGATATACTCCGAGGTACCATTGGAAACCGCCTTTCCAACTGCCTCTATTCTGCCAGACATAAAAAGCTTGCAAACACTTTTCTAAACGAAATAGAAGACCAAAAACGATGCTTTCTATCTACGATCAGATATGCTCATAAACCGCGAGGGGACTCGCCCTTCAACGAAAACGTTGGTTCTGTAGTGTAATGGTTATCACTTTGGATTCTGATTCCAACGATCCCGGTTCGATCCCGGGCAGGACCTATTCTTTTTCCTTTTTCTTTTTTTGCCCTACTCTGTTTTGCTTTCTTACCGGGGAAATATTTTTACCATGATTATAGAGTACAATATAGACGGGATGAAAGTAGTAAATTCACTCGTACATCATACATTTCCTGAGGGACCAACCCTACAACCTGATATCTAAACATTAAAGCGCATTTCATTTTCATCATAAGTTCTTTACGCAGCATCGATCATCTTGTCCTTGACGTACAGGTCAATGTATTTGTCGACCTCGTAGCCCTCAAGAGCGGACCGGTTGTTACCGAGCTGGACGAGCTCGTCGACGCGGGCCTGGTCGAAGTGAGCACCGAGGTGGCGCTTGTACTTGCTCAGGATCTCGGGCTTAGCCTCCTCACGACGGAGGCGGTGGCCCAGAGGAGCCTCGACGGCAACCTCGTCGAGCACGGTGCCGTCGTTCAGGGTGACCGTGAGCGCGTTGGGGATGGTGCGCTTGGAGGGATCGTGGTAGTCCTTGGTGAACTGCGGGTCCTCAACGCAGCGGATGCGCTTGCGCAGGCTGTCCAGGAGCTCCGAGGTGGCAGCCTCGGAGCCATCGGCGTAGTCGTTGGCCGTAAGACGGTTGAACACCAGCATGTTGGCAATCATGTACTGCGCGAGTCAGTATACACCTTTTCTTCTTCGTCTTCTGGCCAGGAGCTTACTTGAACGCAGTGGTCACGGTCGGCGAAGTTGTCCAAGGCCTTGAATTGTTTGTCAATGATACGGACGCAAGCCTCGTGCGTACGGTTGGTGATCTCCCTAATGTCCTTGGCGGACTTGCCTATGGCGGCGAGCTTCTCGTTGACGATCTTGGCCGCCTCGATCGCGGTTTGGGAGTGGAACTCGGCTGGTTTCGTTAGCATACGGCATATAAGTAGGGGTTACAGAGCTACAGGCTACTTACCAGGATACGACACCTTGAAAAGGATGTTCTCCATGACGTAGCTGCCATAGGGACGCTGGAAAACGAACTTCCCGCCCTTGAACAGGACGTCATAGAAACCCCAAACCGGAGCCGACAGGATGGAGTGCATACCACCCTCACCCTTCTGGACCTTCAGGACGAGGTTAACGGCGCGCTGGCAAGCGTCACCGGCGGCCCAGGATTTCCGGGACATGGTGTTAGGGGAGTGACGGTAGGTGCGCAGACTCTGTCCATCTACCAACGCCTGGGTGATGGCATCGGCAGTCTGGCGCTCATTGAGCCCGAGGAGCTTGGACACGACGGCTGCGGTGGCGGTCTTGACGAGCAAAACGTGGTCCAACCCGACTTGGTTGAACGAGTTCTCCAGAGCCAGCACACCCTGAATCTCGTGGGCCTTAACCATGCCCTCCAGCACGTCCTTGATAGTAGGAATTTTGCCATTACCGAGGTTCCCACCTGCCCGGTTGGTACGGGCAATCCAGTCGGCGACGGCCAGAATACCACCCAGGTTGTCGGAGGGGTGACCCCATTCCGCAGCCAGCCAGCAGTCATTGTAGTCCAACCAACGAATCATAGCACCAATGTTGAAGGCGCCGTTGACGGGGTCCAGCTGGTAAGGGGTACCAAGCACCCGAGTACCATTGGGAACAACCGTGCCTTCCACCGTGGGGCCCAGCAGCTTGGTGCACTGCTTGAACTTCAGGGCCTCCAAACCACAACCGAGAGTATCGAGGAAAACCAACCGGGCCGTGTCGAACTATCTCACACATTAGCTTTCTCTGTCCCCTTCCCAATTATCCCGGGTATACAATGAGTATCGTACCGCCAAGTCGGAGTTCACGTCGTAGTGGTGGATATAGGCGGCCATGTCCTTGATCTCAGGGTCATAGCTCTTGTCGGTGGTGGGAGAGGCCTGCTGAAGGGGTGACATGGTGGAAAAGCGCGAGACACGAGGGACAGCGGAATTGAGAGCCTTGAAGCCGGAGTTGCGAGCAAGCAGAGAGGGAGACGAAGCCAAGGGTCTGGAGACGGAGGACAGCGTGCGGCGGGAAGCCAGAGTGCGGGGAGCTCGGTGGGTCGCCCGCGAGAACGCTGCACAGGCAGACATGGTAGAAGGAATTTTTACCAAGGTAAGAAAAACAAAACAAAAGAGGACTCTTGAAGTGATAAGAAGAAGATAGAAGCGAAGAGGAAGAGAGGAGAAGAGAAAGAGAAGAGAGAAAGCGGTCGTTGAAGAGGTGCAGGATCCGTGACTTCAACACGCGCCGAGCCGAGGCTTATCCGACCTTCCGATGCCGGGTGACCGCCGGTAGTGATGTGATGATGATATCGCTGGACTGACGGTGGACTGACTACGGATATCGAGGGTGAATATTATAGGACTGCTGGTGCTATGACTACGGGGACGCCATGTCCGGGGTATGGACAGGGTACCGGGGTATTACTCGGGATGATGCTATAGTTACAGCGCAGCGAAGATGGATGGGATTTCTGTTCAAGCGCCATGCCCGCGGCTAACAGGTGGCACAGTAGTAGAGTGTACTCTATACAGCTACTCGATGATGATCTCGTTGCACATATCCTCCGCGTCCTCAGCCTCGTCTGTCCTCTGCAGTGTCCTCAAAATCTCCCGGTAAATAGCCCGGGCGAGAATCGGGGGCACTGCGTTTCCAATCTGCTTGCGGATCTCTCGCGGGCCAAACCTGTATCCCATGGGAAACGTCTGTAGACACGAGAACTCGCGGTTGGTGAAGCCGCGCCGGCCAGATGGATGATAGTTGAATTCACCACCACCGCAGGTTACTGTCCGGGCCTGCTGGTCGGGATCAAAGGGGGCTCGTCCTCCATGGCGCAGGCCACGTTCGAGTGCGCCCTGGACGTCGTGATCGGATGCGTGGAGGGGGATGTTCGAGATGATTGAGTTGATTGTCTCGAATCTGCGAAGACCTGATCCCGGGAGTCCGTGGGTGGGCTGCGGGAATGGTGGTAGGGTCTCCCCGGGACTACAGACAGTGTCTCAGTTGATGCACAGAGTTAAAAGGTCAAGGAAACATACCCTGATGCCATTATGATAAGTCGTCTCCGGGATTGTGGTACCCCATAGTCCATGCAGTTCAAAATGCCCCAGCGCACGGAATACCCCAGCTCGAGGAAATCCTGGATCACCCGGAAGAATACCTCTTTATGCCGTTCAAAGAGCCCGCAGGTCTCCTCCATCGTATGCACACGAGGCTTGGCCTTGCGGATCAGGTCCGCGCAGGAGAAGATACACGCAGAGTTGGCGTCGTCGTTGGCGCATTCGATTGTATGAGCCGGAGAGAATGTCTGGCATGGAGGCGATCCATGACTGACATCGACCCGGAGAAAGGCAGCATCGTTCGTCAAGAAACTGAATACATCGCTCTGTTCGCAGATTGCCGCGTCATGATTCAACCGGTAGGTAGTAGTCGCATGATGGGAGTTGTCAAATGCCCACTTGATACTCAGCCCTGCTTGACTGGCGCCAGCAGATACTCCCCCAGCACCACAGAACCCATCACCAAAGGCGTACCGATAGATTATCTCGGGCTCTGTCAGATCCACCACCGGAGCGTCCTCGAGGTCAATGGCCCGATCTCGTTGGGCATCTGCTTCGCCGAATAACCTAGTCGGACCTCTCCATGCCTGGCGCATCACCTTTGGACGGAACCGATAGCCCTCGTCTGCATCATCGGGAGAAAGATACTCAACCGCGGAGCTCTTGGTCTCCTTTAGACGACAGTATAGCTTCGATGCATAGAACCCTCGCTCCGGCTGGTACCAGTTGGTAAACACGACTGATACGAACTGCTTGACGATCTCCAGGGGGATGTCTGTTTTGCCGTTATCTGTCCAGATAACCTCGTTGCGCCATCGGGGGATATATGTGCCCGGGTGCAAGATGGCCCTGACTAGTCGACGGCCGTGCAGAAACACCGATCCTGCGCTGTCTTCCAGGACAGTATCTATGCGCAGAAAAGTCTCGTCGTACAGCTCTACGGACTGACCAGATCGGTATAGGATGCCGTCGACGCACGCCTCCGGGATGGTCCGTCTCTCTGGATGTTGCTCTTCACCGGGTGACCTTGCAACCTCCAGTGCTTGCCAGTTGCAAATCAGTCTCTGGAAACACTCATCCGTCAAATAATCGCCCTCATGGAAGCACGACGGGCCCCCGACCGTGAGGTCAATAATCTCCAACGGGCGAGTAGCATCCAAACTTGACAGGGGTGCCGGGGTTGGAATTCGATGGCTGTCTGACACATCTGCATCCAAGAAGTACCGCGCGTCGGGGTCGTTGTCGATAGTACCGCTGCTGTCGCTTCCATTGTCGCTGTCGCTGTCGTGATCTAAAATGACAACTGAATTTGAGCGCTGGGATGGCATGTAGCCCGGGTGCGTCTCTGCAGGATCCATGGTTGGTTTTCCGCTACTAAAGCGCAATACTGAGGCAATACCTGTAATGGGATGGCAATAGCAATAGCAACAAGTAAAAACAATATTCAATGAGACTTCCTCCTAGCAGTAACCAGCCACTATATCAATATTCACTGACTATATAGAACTGGGCATGCTTTGAGTTACTTTGCTATAGACAGCACATATACAAAGACACACTAAAAGAAAACTGCTCCAGGTATACAGAAACAAGAAAGATGTGTCTGTTGGGTAGATGCAAGTGTGAATAGGAGTGCTTAATAGTGCTTTGTGGACCATCCAGGGCTTTGTATACCCTGCATAGCTGCATAGCTGCATAACTGCATAACCACAGAACTAGAGTATGCATAACACTGCATCAGCCTGCATAATATGCATGCTGAGTAATACCGGCGTCGGAGGATCTTTGTGCCCCTCATTTTTTCTTTTTGCCTTTTCCTTTTTTGTTTCTTTGCTTTGTTGCTTTTTACCTATAAAATTTAGACTTTTTTGTTCTTTCAGTTTTCAGTGAAATTTTCGACATTTTTTGTGGCTTCAAGCAGTGGAGAATAAAAGAAGGGCAAAAAGAGAGCAAAGAGAAGGGGAATAAACGGTTCTGCTCTGAGGCGGAGAAAAAAAAAAAAAAAAAACTTCTTCATTTCCTCTACTCCCTCTCATGATGACACTCCTCCCTCCTCCTTCGGGGTTTCTCTTGAGCTGAGCTCATTGTTATTCCTCTTCTCCTTCTATATCTTCTATATTACTGTTATGACTTTATAGATTGACTTCTAGTCCTCTATATTGCTTGATTCCCACTGCAAAGTTCTGTCGTGAGTGCGCCACCCCCCGTTATTCCCCTCCTGCCTCTTACTCCCCTGCCTCTATGATGATTTTCGGTTTTTTATAGATGTTAGACTTCCTAAGCATCATTGCGGATAATTCCCGACTGACTCTGGCTATACACTTTTACTCAATTTGTTCCTGCTGTGGTTCATGTGGGCTGCATGCTAACAAGTACTACTCGATTTAGAATTCTGGACTAGATCGTCACAATGTGTGGTATTATCGCTTTGATCCAAGCGAACCCGTCGTCTGCCGCCGCCGTCGACCTCCATGAGGCGCTATATCTCCTGCAACGTGAGTGAATTGGACTTGATGACATTGATTTACGTGGGGGTGGAACATTGACGGTTTTGGATCATAGATCGAGGTCAGGATGCTGCAGGTATCGCAACCTGTGCGTCGGGTGGCCGGATTTACCAGCTCAAGGCCAACGGCATGGCTGCCCGTGTGTTCCAGGACGGTTCCAGAGTGGGTGACCTTCCCGGTTCCATGGGCATTGGCCACCTGAGATACCCCACCGCCGGGAGCAGTGCCAATGCCGAAGCCCAGCCGTTCTACGTGAACAGTCCGTATGGTATCTGTCTAGCCCACAACGGCAACCTGATCAACGCCCCCGAGTTAAAGAGGTACTTGGACCTCGAGGCGCACCGTCACATCAACACCGACAGTGACAGTGAATTGATGCTCAACATCTTCGCGGATGAGCTGAGCGAGACCAAAAAGGCCCGTGTGAACCAGGAAGACCTCTTTTCCAGCCTGAGCAGAATGTACCAGCGGTGCGAAGGTGGATGGGCTTGCACAGCAATGTTGGCTGGCTTTGGTATCCTGGGTTTCCGCGACTCGTACGGCATTCGTCCGCTGTCCCTTGGTTCGCGGCCGTCCATTGACAGCGATGGCATGGACTACATGATGGCATCCGAGTCAGTTGCTTTGCAGCAGCTGGGTTTCACCAACATCCGTGACATCCAGCCGGGTGAGGCCGTCATCATCGCGAAGGGCAGAGAGCCCGTCTTCCGCCAGGTGGCGCCGAAGAAGAACTACGCCCCTGATATCTTCGAATACGTTTACTTCGCACGGCCTGACTCCGTCATTGACGGGATCAGCGTCTACCGTAGCCGGCAACGCATGGGAGATCACCTAGCCGCTAAGGTTCTCAAGGTCCTTGGCCCAGACGCCGTCAAGGATATTGATGTGATCATTCCTGTTCCTGAGACATCCACCACTTCCGCTGCCGCCGTGGCTCGGTATCTGGACAAGCCGTACTGCCAAGGGTTTGTCAAGAACCGCTACGTGTTCCGGACGTTCATTATGCCGGAGCAGAAGACCCGGCAGAAGGGTGTGCGTCGGAAGTTGAACGCCATGCAGGCTGAATTCAAGGACCGAAATGTCCTCCTGGTGGATGATAGTATTGTGCGTGGAACTACCAGCAGGGAGATTGTCTCCATGGCTAGGGAAGCGGGTGCCAAGAAGGTTTACCTGGCCAGTTGCTCGCCTGAAATTACGTATGTCTACCTTTAGCGCTAAAAAAAAGAAAAAGAGAACGTCGACTGACAGCCATTAGACACGCACACATCTACGGTATCGACCTGGCATCGCCCAGTGAACTAGTCGCTCACAACCGAGACATCGAAGGCATCTGCAAACACATCGGTGCAGAAAAAGTCATCTACCAGAGCCTGGATGACCTCAAGGGCTCGTGCGCCGAGATCGCCCGCGAGAACAACCTCGCTGAACCCAACAACTTCGAAGTCGGAGTCTTCTGCGGCGAATACGTGACTCCCGTTTCCGACAACTACCTGGATCACTTGGAGAAGATCCGGGGTGAAGGCCGCAAGGTGAAGGCGCTGGATAAGGCCAAGGAAGCTGTAACGCATGGATATGCCAGCGAACAGGATTTCCAGATCGCTGCCAACGGTGTCAAGCTGGACCGTACCGGTAAGCTTATCCCCGCCGTGTCGCCGGGGGACTCGGAAGTGCCAGCGGTTAGCATGGATGCAATACGAAACGGAGGGTCAAGCGAAGGTGAATATAAAGTCAAGGACCGGATGGACATCAGCATCCATAACTTTGGCGATCATGCATGATTTGATGAGGGTATGCCTTCTTTATTACTTCCGTTATTTATTTATTCGTCGATTTGGTGTCCTGGAGTTCTTCCTTTCTTTCTCTGAACAATAGACACAGGGAAGAAGAAAAGATTCAAAAGTTAGGGAGGTTATTTAGATTTTTTTGGTTGAAGTTTTGATGTGATCGGTGATACTACTCTTTGCATGAAAAGGAAAGGTGCGAATCGGTTTGGAATACCCCGTTGCATCTACGACTATATGTCTCTTATGACTATGAATGGGATCTAGCATAGCAATTCTCTTCCTGTCCCTGTATACTCTTGTATATTTTTGTTAACCACTGTATATAACAATACCCTTTTGCACTGTAGAGCTGTAACTAGGGAAATGACATGTAATCCAAGTCATGTGACTAGACAACATTTCAGGATTATCCTTGTCTACCACCATCAGTTCCAACTTCTATCCCTGAGATGCCGCATTATCAGTGATTCGGTTCTACGCATCAAACCAAGTTATGCAACGTCGCACCACACGCTCTGCAGCAGCCCGCGAAGCGGCCTTACTCGCAGCCGAAGCAGAGGCTCAGCTACCAAACGTCAGGGGTCAACGCGGCTCGGTGAACAAGAACGCGTCAAAGGGGCATAACCCAAACGGGAGAAAACATGATCTGAAAAGACAAAAGACTAACGGAAGTGGGCTGGTAAAGGGGGGTATTGAAGAGCTTCCTCATAATCTTGGTTCTGTGACGGTTGCGCCGAAATTGGAGAATGGGGATGGCATAAAACAAGAGCAGTCTTTAGATGGACTGGCTGGGGAACTGCAGAGCACAGTCGACAAGGTCTCCGGACAAGAGGGAAAACCGCGGAAGAATAAGAAAGCTTCGTACGGCCTGACACCCGGGTTCAGTCCATTCCCCGAATGGCCGCGTCCAACACCGGCAGAATGCGAAGAGGTCAATCGGCTTCTCTCCACTGTGCATGGAGAGATCATTCCTCCAACGACTATTCCTGAGCCATCGCTGACCGTGACTGGCTGCGGCGAAGTGCCATCCGTCCTTGATGCGCTTATCCGCACTCTGCTTAGCGGAGCGACTACGGGCAATAATTCTGCCATGGCGTTTAACGGGCTGGTGCAGAAATTTGGGATCCTCGAAGAGGGGATTGGGAAGGGGAGTGTGAATTGGGATGCTGTACGTCAGGCATCGGTGAAGGATGTCTTTGAGGCGATCAAGAGCGGCGGGCTGGCGGATACCAAGAGCAAGAATCTCAAGGCCATTCTCGATCTGGTGCACAAGGAGAACCAAGAACGACGGGATATCCTGGTCAAGGCCGAACAAGCGGATACGCAGTCTGGCTTGGGCGACTTCGCCCCCAAATCAGAAGCCAACAAGCAATACGAAATCGCTTGCGCCGACCAGAACTTCCTCTCCCTGAACCATCTCCACAATCTCAATACCGAGCAAGTTATGCCCGAACTCGTCAAATACCCCGGAATCGGCCCCAAGACAGCAGCCTGCGTGCTTCTGTTCTGTCTACAGCGCCCCTGCTTCGCGGTCGACACGCACATCTTCCGCATCTGCAAATGGCTCGGATGGGTGCCTGCGCACAAAGCTACAGAGATCACGGCATTTGGTCACCTGGAAGTGCGCATTCCAAATCATCTGAAGTACTCGCTGCATCAGTTGTTAATCCGCCATGGGAAGTCTTGTCCGCGGTGTCGGGCTATCACAGGGCAGTCTTCGGCAGGTTGGAAAGAGGGTTGTGTGATTGACCATTTGGTGACTAGGACGGGGAAGAGGAAGGGCGTAACAAAGGCTGCAGCAACTAAGAAGAAGCGTAGTCACAGACATGTTGATGTAGACGAGGACGAGGACGAGGATAGTGATGAGTCTGAAGATGGGGAGTAGTGACCAGTTGCTGTTTTATACACCCGTTTGATGTTCGTCTCATGTATAATAATAACGCTTTGCTACATTTCCATTAGAGGAAGAGAGACACATATATATATATATATCTATATCTATTGGCACGATTCTGAAGCCTTCTGTTACATCCAATTCCCTTGAGATCTTATCATAAAACCAAGACACTGTTCGTCTTGCTCACGGCACCACCGATGCGGCCATTAGAACACCTTGTATCATATGTGGGCAGCTGTTTGTGACCAGGTCTGGGCCTACCTTTATGACATTGTTAGCAGTTAAAACGTTTGGACGGGCATGTTAGCGCACGTTAGCCAGGGGATAGTACACCATATCTTGCGCTATGTCAGGCTCCAGTGCCTGTACATCTAGTTCTCTACCTTGAACACACATCGTGGCTGTCTTACAGCCAGAAAACAGGCTATGGCAACTTGTATCTAATATGGTAGGCTGGAAGGAATACTATTGTAACTGTCTGTATCGAGTGCCTAAAGCCGCGACACCCTGAGCCTAGTACTTAATGGAAAGCTGGAGAATAAAGCCATGAATGCTAAATAATAAAGAATATCATCGAGAGCCTATTGAGCCAGAACGACAACGCCATTAACTGCCACTGCTCCTGGGGCCATATAGTGCCTTAGGCATAATTATGTGCCTAAGGCACACTATGCCGGGCCTACAATCGGAGTCCAGATATTAGACCACCT
The DNA here is from genome assembly GCA_003004485.1 of Aspergillaceae sp. MA 6039. NCBI lineage: Eukaryota > Fungi > Ascomycota > Eurotiomycetes > Eurotiales > Aspergillaceae > Aspergillaceae sp. MA 6039. Next base: position 84,557 of record PQMF01000033.1, on the reverse strand, counting down.
CAGCTTCATCTTCTCCACAACAACAACCACAACACCAACAACGCTCCCGATCTCCAGCATGACAATCCCAACCCTGGAGACCCTAACCGCGTACCTCCCGCCATCCCTCCATCCCTTCGTGGAAACACTCAAGGCCCAAGCACCGTGGTTCTCTGTCGCTTTCGTCTCGCTCGGCGCCGTCTATCTCAGCTACCTCTACGTGTTATGCCAGCGCGAAGCAGCCGTGACATTCAACGTCCCGCTCCCACGGGAAGTCAGACCAACTTGGACGGGAAGGAGGTGGGAGGATGTACAGGGGAAGGAGAAGAGGCTACTTGAGGGGCAGGCGAAGGGGGTGAGTTCGGACTCCATTGTGAAAAGATTGGAGTGTTGCTAATGGGCATTGGGCGTAGCAATGGAGCAAGGACTTGATCATGAGCTATTGCCCCGCGGACGGAACCGTGCTGGGAACTGGGATTAAGCCCGCGACGCCAGAGACGGTCGATCAGGCTATTAAGGCGGCGCAGAATGCGCAGGTCGAGTGGGCGCGGACGAGCTTTGCGGAGCGCAGGAAGGTCCTGAGGACTTTGTTGAAGTGAGTTCCCGTGAAAGGTCTTGTCTAGGGGGAAAGGAGTGTTAACAACAATAGATACGTCCTCGACCATCAAGATGAAATCGTCACCGCTTGTTGCTTGGATTCCGGGAAAACGAGAGTTGATGCGGTTTTTGGGGAGATTCTAGTGACGGCTGAGAAACTGAAATGGACCATTGATCACGGCGAAAAGGCTCTGGCCCCCGAAAGCAGACCGACGAATTTCCTCATGATGTACAAGAAGAACCTGGTCACCTACGAGCCTCTGGGTGTGGTGTCGGCGTGTGTTTCGTGGAACTACCCCTTTCACAACTTTATTGGGCCGGTCATCAGCGCGCTTTTCACTGGCAACGGGGTTGTGGTCAAGCCTTCGGAGCAGACTGCATGGTCAACGAACTACTTTCTCGAGGTGGCGCGAGGGGCCCTGGCGAGCTGCGGCCACCCAACCGAGCTTGTCCAGAGCGTCGTGTGTCTTCCCGACGTTGCGGATGTGTTGACTTCCCATCCTGGCCTTTCTCAATTGACATTTATTGGCTCGAAGCCTGTGGCGCACAAAGTGTGTGAGTCGGCGGCCAAGGCCTTGACGCCGGTTACAGTGGAACTGGGTGGTAAAGATCCGGCTGTGATCCTGGACGATGCAAGAACAGTCAGTGAAGCATCGTCCATTGCGTCTGTCCTCATGCGTGGTGTCTTCCAGTCTGCCGGGCAGAACTGCATTGGCATTGAACGTGTTATTGCTCTTCCTGGCGTGTACAGCAAGCTACTGGACATTCTCACTCCTCGTATCCAGGCACTGCGCCTGGGATCCGTCCTGCAAGACTCGAGACCCAAAACTGACAATCCGCAACATAAGCCTACGACCCCTGATGTTGGTGCCATGATCTCCCCGGCCTCCTTCGACCGTCTTGAAACCCTCATCGAAGACGCCGTCCGCCAGGGCGCGCGTCTGATTTGCGGCGGAAAACGCTTCAACCACCCGACACACTCGTACGGCCACTATTTCACCCCAACCCTGCTGGCGGATGTCACCCCAGAGATGCAAATCGCCCAGATCGAAGTCTTTGCTCCGATATTCGTCCTCATGCGCGCCGTCTCCGTGCCACATGCCATCAGCATCGCCAACTCGACCGAATACGGCCTGGGTGCGAGCGTCTTCGGCTACAATACAGCCGACGTGAACGCGTGTGTTTCCGCCATCCAAGCCGGCATGGTCTCCGTCAACGACTTTGGCAGCTACTACGCGGTGCAGCTGCCCTTCGGCGGCGTCAAGGCGTCGGGATACGGTCGATTCGCCGGCGAAGAGGGACTACGTGGGATCTGTAACGTCAAGTCCGTGTGCGTGGATCGCTTCCCGAAACTGGCCGCAACGAGGATCCCGCCCCGAGTGGACTATCCAATTCAGAAGGGGGATAGTGCCGTGCAGAATGGGACAGGGGCATGGGAGATGTGCAAGGGGGTTGTCGAGACAGGATACGAGATTACACTTAGTCGGCGGGTGAAGGGTATTATTCGACTATTGAGTAATATGTAATGCATACATCCTATGTACAATAATCATATAATCATAATTATTATAATATCAACCCAAAGATACATAGTTCCAGGTCATTAATCAATCCCCAGTTAACAAAGTCCACTCATCACCCACTCCCTCCGCGACCTCCCCCAGCCAGCATCCCAATTCCTCCACCTCCAAGACATCCTCCATATACCGCCTCGCCATCTCGACCTGGCGATTCCCGCGTCCGAGGTAAAACATTCCCTCATTCACGGGATCCGCCCTGGCAGCCTCAACCTGCCGGGGCAGATGGAGCATGAAATCGAGCAGCCAGGTGCCCAAGGCCGCCACATCAGCACCGGCACCTCTGTCTGAACCGGCCTCGCAGCAGGTCATGGCGAACTGAGTGATTTCAGGATCATCAGCAGGTAGCGATTCGGCGTTTGCGCGGAGCAGAAGATGGAAGAGAGCTATCGCTGTTTTCGTAGCTGTGATGTTGTTGGTGGCATGACGGATGGCCGTGCGGAAGTGTTCGGCGGGGAGAGTATACGGCAGCAAAATACCGGTATTATCATCATCATCATCGGCAAGAGACAAACTCTCACATCTAGCTGCATATTCATCAATCTTTAGCAGACACGTCAACACGCGCGCGTCACCGCTGACAAGCGCGGTATGGATACCATCCTGCAACGCGGTCCGAGATATGGTAACGGTCTTGTGCGCCGTGAGCATATGTTGGCGCTCGGGACGGGTGAAGCCGCCTGCTACGCGCAGGGTTTCGAGGAAGGTGAGATCGGTGAGGTGGAAGGGACGGGTTGATGGCGGGTTGAGTAGGGAGGAAGGGATTTCCCGGAGGTTTAAAATGTGGTGTGTAACCGTCTGCGTGTTAGTGGTATCGGCAGTGGTGATGGTCACGGAGATAAAGGGTGTGATGGTGAGTGTGTAGGTGGTGCTGTTACTCGGATCGTTGCCTGTGCCTTTGCCTGTGCCTTGGAATGTATTGGCATCCTGTATATCACCGACGAGGAACTCATTTAGTCTCTCCCGCTGGTCACTCTCCATACGGATCCTAGCATCATCAAACCAATACCGCTGAACAGTCAACCTCGTCAACTCCGGTAACTGCTTCACGACGCGCGGGACGGTGCACCATCGACACCGCAGGATGGAACCCTGCAGCGTGGATCGTTGCTCGTCATGCAGCCGCGTATAACCAAATCGTAAGATTTTCGACACGGGATCATCATTCCTGGCTTCATCCGCATCCTGCTCAGTGCGAAGCACCGGCGTTAACGGATCATACCAAAACGCCAATAAAACCAACAGGCGATAGATCCGCTCACTCGACACGGCCGCTGCGAGGAAGGGCGAGCAGCGCGCAAAGTTGACATTCAGAGAATACAAGAAGATCTTCTCGAGGAGCTCGACGGGCAGACGTTCCAGTCTTGATAGTTTCAGCTCCTGATTGTGCTTTCGGGCTGCAAACGCGTGGATGTCATAGGCCGGATCGAGACGACGTCTTCGCTTGTCCAGCCTGGTATGTATGGATTGTTGTTTTGCCACCAGGGACATCAATGGCCTTCCTCTGGGCTTGCTGGGCTTGCTGGCCTCGCCGGCGTTGTGCTGGTCATGATCGGGCTTTCTCTTTCTGCGGCCGCGAACTCGGACAGGCGTTAGATCCGACATGAGCTCAGCGACTGATCCAGATGCAACCAGCCTCAACGACGGTATCCCTATATCCCGTACTCCGTATACTCCGATAACATCAGAGTCCAGACGTCTCGACGATGATTGGCGGAAGCTTCTGCAGGGCTTATCTAATCACGTGATGAAAAATCAGCCCTAATGCTAACCCAATATGGGCGGGTATGTAAATGACGTAACCGTGTCTGACATCAGGTTCTTCGTCCGGAATTGACCCTGAATCTGGCATTCTTTGTCGTCAGCAACGCGGCCTGACCGATGTAGATGGACCAATAGTACAGATTTAGTGGTACATGTTCTATTCTTGTGTACTCCGTACGTACTTTGTAGGTTTGCAGGGGCACCTGGTTTGCTGTGACGTGGTGGTAGCTCGTGGTTGGTGGTAGGGTGTGCCGTATGACGGAATGCAGATAGACAGAGTTGTACAGTGACCCGGATAGAGACCATAGCCCTACATGCACTCCAATACTCCGTACTCGGTACTCTGTACTCAGTACTCAGAGAACTTCCTGCACTCTAAGCAGACAAGTATACGGAGGTACCAGGGCTATAAAACTCCTATTAATATCCAGAGTACATCCCACATTCCACCCTCCGTTGACATCATCCCGTATCACGGAAAATCTGAAAAATATGTACCTCGACATAATCCCCACCCGCGATCGTCCAACGTCTGATTGACTACCAGAGATATGAGTTTGCAGTAGTATTTCTATCCCGTGTCTGTGTCTTGTGCCTGTCTTAAAATCCGGTTGTGTTGTATCATTGTTGGTGCGTATCTCCTGTTTGGAAGGCTCCGTTATGACGCGGGTTTGTTGATGTCCCTGAATGTGTGACCCCGGATATTGGTATATATATTGCTTCTCCGGCTGTCAGTACTTTAGCATTTGTATAACAAATTACCCTGCAATATTGAGTCTGAATCTGGGTCTTGAACCTGTCTATCTTTTCTGATACTTCCTGATACCTTGTTATATACAAATTACTACATTATCCCACCTGCATATCCAATCCAAAAGGAAACAACCACATCTATATACCACCAAAATGGGCGCCGTCGCATCTTGTGTACGTTCCATCCCATCCCCATTACTACCAATGCTATTCTCATGCTAACATGTACCGAACAGATCGTAGGAGTCTTCCAATCCATCGGGGCCTGCCTCAAGGGCATCGTCGGCACTATCGGCTCCATCATCATGGCCATCGTTAACGGCGTGGTATCCCTCTGCAACGTCCTCATCACCTGTGTGACCTGCGGCTACTGCGGCGGACGTACAAGGACAGCAAGGCGGTCGAGAGTGTGACGTTGGCCGTGATATGAGGATATGATAATAATAACGACGATTACGATCACCGAGTATAATAGATATGGCGGGTGTTTCTTTCACGAGTTATGACATTTTTGTGCGCCTGATGATTTGTGCTTGGGTCTGTTTTCCAATTTTTAGATTATGGATTAGTTCAAGCCATATTATGTTATCTTGATTCCTGGCCATCATCGGTATTTTTCCAGTAAAGCATCCTTCAATTGAAAATCGTTTGGAGCGTCATGCCACCGTCTCTCAACCAAAAACTGGATAAATGGATCATCATGGTCGTCCGCATACTTCAGCGCGAGACGAAAGTGACTCGGCATCAGCGGCCAGGGTTCAGTAATTTTATATTCCTTTATGCAAGCCCTCATATTCAACAATTGTTGAAAGGCAGTAAAGTCCCGATCCTGGATTACTTGCTTAAGAACACGCTTGGAACGCTCTCGGTCGAGGTCCTCATCAATGTATGTCTCCGACAACAACATCATACGTAAAAATTCCAATTTACCATTCGTCCAGGGTGGGCGGAGGAGCTTGTCCGGTATGCGTACAGGCCAGAATATATCGATACTCGGGTACCTGAAGGCGTCGTCAAAAATATGTACACCGCTGAAGCAAGCGCAGCAGGTATTGAAGCAAAGGTTGATTGTATGACGCCTTTTGCTCCCCGGAATCTTTGCGGGAAGAATCAGATCCACTTGCATAGGTTCAGGAACAGAATCATCTTGATCGATGAGTTCATCAAAGAAATGATCGACATCGGACAGGGCTTCACTGTGCTCGGGCTCTAGGATGAAATCATGGCGCTTATAAGCAATAATACGCTTCATATATTCCCTTTGGATCTCGCGGATCAGAGGTAGAGTGCACCAGCGACAATCAAGAACCGAGTTTTGGAGATCACATCGTGCCCCCTTTGACAAGCTGAAAAAGTTGAGCGGCGGGGGGATATAATCCTGAGTGATGATGAATGCTGAGTTGGCGCCCGTGAACGCGAGCCGCATAATCCACGTATACAGGCTACGATCAGAAAGCGCTCGGGCAAGATATATCGAAGACCGAGGAAGATTGAACTCGAGACAACGCAGAAAGATATTCTGGATCAGTTCGATGGGGAGACTTTCGAGCCGTGATGGCGGCCGCAGCTGGTATAGCACCGGTGCTGTCTCTTCGAGCATCGTATCCAAGAAAGCAACCAAAATTGCAGCATCGATGGAGGCTCAAGTGGTCCACTCCTCGTAGATAGCAGGCTAGCTATGTAGCTGATCCGTTTAACACAAGGCTCGTACCGCGATTAACATTGGTTCTAGACCTGCCCCGTCGATTCCAAGGAAATATTATCACGGATTCATTCCATTTGAGACAATTTCACCGCGTGAATTGTAGGCTTTGGGGACTGTCCGCGTGTGCAGGGAATGTAGTCAAGTTAGCCCGGTTAATTGCGGCTGCAGCGGTGATTGCAAGTTGAGAGATACAGACTAGATGTTATACCATCGAATTTTTGGTGAGAATATCCACGTTATCACGTTATTGAGGTATATTCGATGGTAAATGCGGGTTTTTGGGTTGTTTGTAGAGGGACGGTTGTTGGTGAAAAGGAAGATATATATGACGACGGCCGAAGTGGAGTTGACAGTCGGATTATGCACACAATGGGATATCCACGTCAAACTATGCAGATGCGATTGAAAAGTTATTTCCTAGTCACCTAGATGGCATACCCTGTTTTATGCCGTAGTGGTAGAGCATCCGAATCATCATACAGGCCTATAGCTGTAGAACTACGCTGATATCTGATACTTAACTGATCTAAAATGGATCATACAGGCCTACAATTGCTGCAGATGAGCCGATTTGGGATGCAAGGAAACAATGCAGCACCTTGAAATGCGACATTACGAAGAATGAAAGAGAAACCATCTTCTAATTTGACAGAGCTTCTATACACATCCGAACAACCAATAATCACACGGCCACCCAAAAAGAGCATGAACCCGGGTGACTTGTAGAATTGGCAATTAGAAGAATTCTCCGTGCGGTTAGATTGGTCGAAGGATAAAGGAGACGTAAAAACACATGTATATAGGAACCGCTTAAACGGCAGCAAGGTCGCCGAAGCGTTCCTATAATTGACATAACATATTAGCACATATCACATTTCGAAAGCACCTCATTAGACGTGGGTAAATACGCACCTTGTATCCGACCGGCATCCATTTGCCCTTAGAGACCAAGGAAGCGGTTTTCTCGTCAATCTCAGGCTGAGCAGCAGCGACCTCGTCCTAAAAATCAAAGACAAACATGTTAACACAGGTCCCACGATTAAAATACACAATTCACATCCATCACATACCACGGTGAGGTCCTCGAACGGCCGGGCGGTCTCAATGTTGTCCAGAGTCTTCTTCAAGTTAACCAGCTCGGTCTCGACCTTGCCCTTGGTCTGCTCGGCGGTCTGCACGGCCTGGGACTCGAAGGCATCGATAGCCTTCAGCTGGCGGGAGACATCGTAGGTGGCAGGCTTGAAGTTCTTGAACTGGGCCTCGATGTCATCGATGACGGCCTGGTTCTTCAAGGTGTTGCGATAATGGTCGAAGTCGACGGTCTGGGCTTGCTCGGAAAGGACCTGAACCTTGCGGCGCGCATCGTCGTTACGCTTCTTGAAGGCCTGGAGAGCGGTGGCCGTCTGGCCGCGGAGGCCGAGCGAGCTGGTCACCTTGGTCCAGTCGATTTTGAGAGCGGCGCTGCGCTGTTTAACATAGGAACGGTTAGCGGATCCAAATTTCCTTCTGTCAGGCGGAGCGGGGAGCGTAATGCATCTTCTCACATACAGCTGCCATTATGAACGGTGGATGGGGGTGTGGAGAGAGGGAGAGACGGTGGAAGAGGGGGTCTTTAACGTGCAGTGCTGAGGTTCGGAGGAGTTGAGGGTCATTTCGGCAAGGTTTGGATGGAGGTTCGTCACGTGACTCGCTGTTCCCGTGTTCCGAACAGCCCACAGGAATGTATGGCGTTCTAGTATATAGAAAGGAAATTGAATACAAGTGACTTATGTTCGACGAGCAGATAGACAGACTAATTCGTTCAATTCTTTCTTTTTTATGGCTAAACTGATTTACACTATGGGAGAGGGGCCTGACAGAACAGGGATATCAACGTGACCTCGCACCCCAAGCTCATCCATCCTGCCGGCAGGGGCTTGATAAGAGGACGTCAGCCACTGACCGCTCGCTTGTCATAAATCGTTGACTGGATCTCATATGCTGAGCGCCATGATTGAATTGACGATATCATTGTCGTTCTCCCGGAGGGCCTTGACGGCCTTCTTGCGGGAGACGTTGGCTTGAGCCACGACCAGATCAATGTCCTTGGCCTCAAGGCCACTCTCATCAACCTCCTCGCCATCGTCCTCCTCCTCTTCCTTCTTGCCCTCGGTCTCGGGGGTCTTGGCCTGGCCAAGGTCGTGCTCGTGGTCGTGACCAGCGTGCTCACCACCACCAGCAGCTTCAGCAGCGGCCAGCTGCTGAGCAGCCGAAGCCTGAGCCTGGGAGTTCAGATCCTCAATCTTGGCCTCACCGAAGATGCTGTTATCGCAGGTCAATCAAGGGTTCTTTTCATGGTAACAAATCTGGTGTGTGCATATATAACAAAAAGCGGGGGATCATCACATACATCCAGGTGTTGCTGGAAGGCGAACGGTAGACATCGGGCTGGTTGATAACGAAGAGAATCTGTAGATGATAGTTTTGAGGTTAGCGCTTCCATCTCATTCATTCTGCTTCTGGCATATCGGTTCGCAACACATACGTTCTTGGGGCGGCGGAGGGTAACACGGGTGATGCCCGGGACGTGCTTCAGACCGAGCTTGCTAATGGCTTTTCGGGCCTTCTTCTCGTTACGAGAGTGGACGGTGACGGAGGCGCCTCCGGGGATGGTGGGCTCCTCTCCAGCCTCAGACTCAGAGCTGCTGCCGGCGTCTTCGACATTTGCCTTGCTAGGCTCCTCGTCAGGGATTTCTTCAACACGGGGGTCGGCCATTTTTGCGGTTCAGACGAGCCTAGAAGTAAGCAGCCGAGAGATCAGTAAATCCGTTCGTACTGGGTGAATATTTGATTGCGGGCAGCAGTCATGATTGTGGTGTCCCTCAAAAAGAAACCCCACGATTCCCACAAACCCGCGGGATTCCATGAATTTCGACACCACAGTTCAATTCAGGACTCCTAAAATGCAGTCAAGCATACCTGGTGCGCAGAAAGAGGGTTCTGGTGGACGGTGTGGGTATTTTTGTCTGGTTGGAGGTTGAAGTCGCAAATGGCTGTGTGAATGTCATCCTGCCGAAAATCGTTAGCGAGCGGCCGGAGACCCTCTCCATGCCCACACTGCAGCTACATACTACAGCACATGTACAGCGCCTAGCACGCCCAACATGGGGCATTTTGCGTCTACGGGCCTTAAACAGATGGGTTTACATAGGCAGAGAAATAGCAGAAATTTACATATCATCAATTAAGCCAGAAATGGGGTTTCCGGCGTTTGCACCCACAGATAACCCGGCTGCTCAAAGCCCAGTTCAACCCTATATAGGCATTGCGCTTCAGAATGGGTCATATTGGGAGGACGTTCTGTCCAGGATATCAAGAGTTTTGAATCATTGTCTTTTTTGCTGTCAATGATAATGCATACAGCGTCTTTTTTTGCTGAAATTAAAAAGAAAACAACCCTCAGCAAAGGAAAAACCGTCCCAAGGATCCCCTCACACTTTGCACCGAGCCTCATAAACCGTTTATGCCTTAGGAGCAGCCGCCCTAGCCTTAGCGACGGACTTCTGGACCTCGAAGCGAGCCTGTAGATTGCGCATGTCAGCCATTATAATCCTCCCAAGTCGCAGCATGTAACTAATCCATGATGGATCAATGAATGTCGTATGGCACGCATTTCCATCGCCAATCACCAGTCGCATCATCCACGTACCTGCTTTCTCAGGCGGAGGACCTTGAAGCGCTCAAAGTCGGTCAGGTTCTTCCTCCGGTCGGCGCGCTCAGACTTTTGAGCGTAGTTGCTCTTAGCCCACTTTCCATCGATCTCGTTCTTCTCCCACAGCTTCTTCACGGGGCCAGTACCGGCAGCACGGGGGAGCTTAGGGATGACGAAGTGAGTGAGTGTAGCGTGGTCGAGAGGGAGGACGTGACGGGGGACGATCTTCTGCTGTTCGGTGGAAGGACCGTCAACCAGGACCTGTTCGATTTTGCGATTTCAGTCAACAACTATTCGTGTAAATCCTTCTGACCAATATTCGTCGTCGCTTGTTCTCTTTTTTTCTTCCTCCTCCTGGGTTCAGACTCGTAGAATCAACGTACACGACGGTGGTCGACAATCTCGACAACAGCGGCCAACTTGCCAGTGTAAGGACCACGGCGGATGAGGACCACACGGCCAACCTCAACCAGCTTCCACTGAGCAATCTTCAAATCGATATCGGCCATGGCGAAGGGCTTCCTAAATTCACGTAACTAGGCTTAGCGATATGCTTTTTTCCTCTCTTTTTCTTTTTACAGCACGATAACACGACACGACAGCATCGCAGCACCACAGCAGCAAAGCGACAACAGCAGGGATTTCAAAAAAAAATAGAAGAACAGCACTCACGGTCGACTTGACTCCTGGGGCGGTGGTGGGAAATATTGTTGTCGAAAAAGAGTCGTTCGTCGGGGTTGTCGAAGGTCGTCCGAAACGCACAACTTTCGCTGGGGCACTGCCTTTGGCCGCCGCCCACAGAGCGCTCGCTTAGCAGCCAGTCGCAGCGCGTCGTTCGGGGCCTAGGGCTGCCTGGTGGGGCTTCGCGGCGGATATCTTGTTCCGGTCCGGCGGCGGGTCTTTTTAAGCCGCCAAATCTTTTCCGGAGCTCTTCGCGTCTGTCTGCAGAGCCTGCTAGACAACTACTTTCACTGCTGTACAATGTTAACAGTACTGATGAAGTACCTAATTGCTCGAATGAACTCTGCATGTACTCATTGATCTGGTATGTGACAATCATCCACGTTCCCAGCACTTCAAATGATGCGGTAATTTGCGATTGACCAGCGTCTGTGAAGCTCTCGCCGGAGTTTCAATGCAGCGCTGAAGCATGATATTTACTTCTTACATATTCTGATATTGTCTTATTTTTCTAAACATTGCTTCATGGTGTTATGGTTTTGTTGAGGTGCTAACGCCTTCCAGACCTAGCAGGTTTTTCTCTTGCGCCATACGCGATTGTCCTACACACATGCTTGCCTTGGTACGTGGTGAATTTCCTTGTTTACTGCCCATCCCCTGTCCGATGATTAAAACCTTTATCACGCCTAGATAGTAGTTGACGCCTTCGGGCGATGATATTTCCTTATCACCAAGATCTCTGAGGACTCTTTCATTGTTTTGCTGGGATATGTCTTGTTTTGATATTGTTCTAACTTTGCAATAGTGGCAGGTTTCGTGATCCAGTCCGTCAGTGGCTGATAGTCTAGATAGAAATGTATGCGATTCACTACGTTCAATCATATATACCCCTGTAGTTTGTCCAAGACTATTAACAAGATGAAATATTTTGAATTGTAATATATCCGTCTTCGTGAGATCCATCTTATATTATTACACGTAATCCCGACTGTTGGAATATCACGAAGATGCAGAGCCGGCCTTAGATGCCACATACACCGGTCCCTCCCGACTCAACACCCACATAAACACGAACTGGATGATGTACGAATAGATGAACAGAAACTGGGTACGGCGATTGCGCTGCGAGCGAGCGATAGTATGCATCGAGCCGGTGCGCATAGAGGCGTCGCTGGTCGAGTCAGGCAGCAGGACATACTTCAATGAACGGAGCTGAAGACATAGTTAGTAACTTCATATTACATGAAGCCTTTGTCAAGGATCGCTTACTAGGAAAAATGCATTGGCAAGGAAAGTGTAAATGAACACTACCCAGCCAATCCAGCCACCTGTCCCTTTCCCAGGAGTCAAGATCTCAGCCGACACCAGTGTCGCGATTATCCCCACGAATTTGTAACCCGAGTAAGCCACGAGATCCAAGAGCTGCGAGTCATTATTGATGCTCAAAATGTACATCGCCAACTTCAAACACAAAATCTCGAACAGAATAACCGCGATGGCCGTCGTAGTTGTCGAACCCAGAAGCTCCGGATGGAAGTTGCCGCGGAAGCCCGCCAGAACCGATGTCAGGAGAATATAGGTGACCAAAGCCATGACGGGAATGTACATATCAGGCGAATTGAGGTCATCACGAGGCGGGAGGAACATAGACGAATATTGCTGCTGGGAGATCTGGCCATTGGGGCCTGCAGCTGCAGCAGTGAGGCGCGCTTGCTGGCGAGACCACGGCTTATGTCTCCAGGGGAAGATCACGAGAACGAGTTTATTAAGGACATAGGAGTTGGATACGTTAAAGTAGTGTTTAAGGGCGGGGATAGAAACGTAGCGATTGAACTAGATTCAAGAATTGGAGTCAGCATAAGCTTCCAGCCGTGTCTTGACCTGTCCGTTTCTTCCGCACAGCTTACATTCTGTTCCATATACTCTTGCCCAGCTGCCATTGCGGTCTTGCCGACCTGATATCCCATCTGGGCCGTAGGATCGTTGATGAACCCTCCGAACCCGGGGGGATATGTTCCATTGCCACCCTGCATCGGTGACGGCTGGTAAGGGTTGCCATATCCCGACATCTGCGGCTGCTGAGGCATTGGAGGAGGTGGTGAGCGCATCATGGGCACGGTAGAAACATGCTGCGGTACTGGATGATGGAGCGGAGGAGATTGTGCTGGCGGCGGAGCGAACGGCTGGCGATACATGTTGTGTAATTATGAGGCGATAGTTAGGGAGAGCGGGAGAAAGCGAAGGGAACAGGTGCGAGTTTTTGGTTCGCCGTGAGCTGTGTGACTGTAGCAGATGGGTGCAGTAGTAGAAAGCGCGGTCTGTCTGTACGGTGGCCAGGACCGTGAGCGTCTGGAGGAGTTGAAGTTGACCGTGTCGTCTATAAGCGGGTTACCCAATACGGATCGAGACCCGCTGCCCTAGATCAGATCACGTGATAGATCTGACCACTCAGGTATTATTATGGTTATACGGAGTACATAGGTATTACACCCAATCCAATTCACCCTCTTCACATTCCTTACGCTAGAGACATCAGCAAGCCCTAACACAACAACAGTGATCTCGCAAATGGTCACTGGCAGGGAAACCGCACCCTCACTAAATGGCCTAGTCAACCCTATTTTTGTTGACAAAGGCACTGGCATCCTGCATAAACAAAGCTAAGTTTGAAAGTTCCTCCAGGCAGATAGATATTAGTTGATGGAGAAGATGAGCCCAGTGAAAGGAGGGCAACCAGATCTCCTTGCTCAATACCTATCGTTACTCCGTATATTGTAGTACCGTTCAAGGTGAGTTATGGGGTATTATATACAGAGTAGAGTGCATTTAAGAGTGGTTCACCGCCTTATATACCGCCTTCCTGAATCAATTCTGTACACCTCGCGCTTTCTTTCCTCGCTTCACTATGTTGACAACTGATTGCAGCCCAGTCACATAAATTCAGAAATGTTGGAAGCGTTCGAAATCCTGACGACCTCCGGGGTTGTCTTGTGGTCCAAATCCTACGCCCCTGTGGGAGCGCACGTGGTTAACGGCCTTATCAATGACGTGTTTATCGAAGAGAAAGTCTTGTCCCAGGCTCCAGCGACGAACGGCCCTTCTCCGGTGTTCAAGAAGGAGAAATACACGCTCAAATGGAAACAGGCGAAGGATTTCAACCTGGTCTTTGTGGCATGTTTGTCTGTGGGGTGTTTGGGCCTGGACTCGATAGGAGCTAACCTCTAATCTCTACACAGGCCGTATACCAATCGCTGTTGCACCTTGGCTGGATTGATAAACTCCTGGACAATATCTCTACTATCTTCATCGACCTCTACAAGGACCAGCTGCTGAGTATACGCGCTCGGGTTGTCGAATACCAATTTGACAAATACTTCGACCAGCAAGTTCAGGAACTGGAAGATAATACCGGGTTTGTATCTTCGGGGCCTCTCGTTGCGGACGGGAAAGACAAGAAAGATCCGTTGGTCTCGTCGGACAATGGTGGCCCACCGCCGCCACCAGCTCCTGGCCTTCTCAAAGGTATGTTTGAGCCAGCTTCTTGGATGGTTCACATTATGCTGACAACTGAAAGCGCAGCATCAAGCTGCGCTAGGCGGTTCGACCTCAGATGAGGATACGCCACCGCAAACTCGAGATACTTCTAGATCACCGACGCCCTCGAATCATATAGTCACTGCCAAGGGAGGTCCAGCTGGTCGTGTTTCTCGCCGTGCCCGCAAAGCGGCCAACGCGAGCGCCAATGCTTCGTCCGGCGACGAAAACGTTCGAAAAGGAAGGTCCGCCAAAGGAGGGAAGAAAATGCGCAGATGGGATGCTGATGGATTTGCCGACGAGGACAACGGTGAGGTCCTCGATTATTCTGCGCCTGCTGATGGTGTCGACGCACCAGCCCCGGCAGTTGAGGGTGTTGCGCAAAATGATTGGGGACGTAAGACTGGTAAAGGCCAGTTTGTGCTGAAGGATTTGGGAGAGGAAGTCCACTCAATTCTTGAAAATGCTGACAGTGGTAAAGCAAAGACCACTTCCTCCGGCTTTGTCGGTTCGGGATTCAGCGCCATTGGCGGGATGCTGCGCAATGTTGTTGGCGGAAAGGTCCTGACTGAGGTCGACTTGGAAAAGCCTCTCAAGACAATGGAGGACCACTTGCTAAAGAAGAATGTCGCCCGGGAAGCGGCCGTGCGGTTGTGCGAGGGAGTCCAACGCGAACTCGTTGGAAAGAAGACGGGGAATTTCCAGAGTGTCGATGCTGCTCTACATCTAGCTATGGAGTCGTCTCTACGCAAGATCCTGACACCTACTTCATCCTTGGACATGCTGCGGGAAATCGATGCGGTCACCTCACCAGCCAGCAAAGGACAGACGCCTCGTCCGTATGTCATTTCGATTGTCGGTGTCAACGGAGTCGGAAAATCCACCAATCTTGGTAAAATCTGCTACTTCTTACTCCAAAACAACTACCGCGTGCTCATAGCTGCATGTGATACTTTCCGTTCTGGTGCTGTGGAACAGCTCCGTGTCCACGCCAGGAATCTGAAAGAGCTCAGTGCTCGCGAGAATGTCGGGGAGGTCGAACTGTACGAAAAGGGATACGGCAAAGACGCCGCCAATGTGGCC
Source organism: Aspergillaceae sp. MA 6039 (assembly GCA_003004485.1). Taxonomy (NCBI): domain Eukaryota; kingdom Fungi; phylum Ascomycota; class Eurotiomycetes; order Eurotiales; family Aspergillaceae; species Aspergillaceae sp. MA 6039. Next base: position 69,193 of record PQMF01000033.1, on the reverse strand, counting down.
AAGGATGCAGTAGACTACGGTGGCGTCAACAAGTTCGACGTGGTGCTCATCGATACCGCCGGCCGCCGCCACAACGACCAACGTCTGATGTCGTCGCTGGAGAAGTTTGCGAAATTCGCCAACCCGAACAAGATCTTCATGGTTGGGGAGGCCCTGGTCGGAACCGATAGTGTCATGCAAGCCCGCAACTTCAACCAGGCTTTTGGCACGGGAAGAAACTTGGATGGCTTCATCATTAGCAAGTGCGATACTGTTGGTGATATGGTCGGGACGCTGGTGAGCATGGTCCATGCCACCGGAATCCCTATTGTGTTCTTGGGCGTTGGACAGCATTATGGAGATTTGCGAGGCCTCAGTGTTCCTTGGGCTGTGAAGTTGTTGATGAGTTGATTTTGTATAATCGTACGGATGCATTTTTGTTTATACTATAACTTCCCAATAGCATTGCACATTAAACTACTTGGAGAAATAGCACACTAGAAAATGCGGCTGGAATAAGAACCCACAAAGGGTAAAAGTTGCTTCGTCATATCTGTCTGTCCTGGAGATTAGCGAGAATAAAGAGGCAAGCAATATGTAGAAAAGGCAAAAAAGAAAGGATGATGACCGACGCAGGGGTCGAACCTGCAATCTCTTGATTCGTAGTCAAGCGCCTTACCATTGGGCCAGCCGGCCTTGCTGCTAGACACGCTCTCTTAGTAGAATCTTCACATGGATGGACGACTCTATCGCCCCCGTCTCTTTGAATCCAAACTAGCGCACTCCAAAGTAGGGATCAAATTATTCGGAATAAATTCTCATTCGAAGCCACAATGCAGCAATATGCGCTGTTAACAATCGGCCCTCGCTCACTGGTCAGTAAGTGGCTGGTCCAGAACAGTCCGATCCTCAATCACCGCTTACATCATCCCTTATTTTCAGCTCGCCGCCATCTACAACGGAACACTGCTCTTCTCTTGACTCATCTTTGACTTTTCGACCGCCTTGTTGTCGCCCAAAGTGCTAATTGAAGCAGTATCGGGGATACTGGTTTCCTGGTGTATCTACTTTGTTTGGTTATTACCGTCCTTGTCTTCGATATCTATTTTCAGACGATTCGCGTGCGACGACGCCACGAGTTGGCAGCCAACCATTGAATTCGAAGACGGCCCCTGATACCGTGAATACGACCGGCTTACGAATCCTTGCTTTCGACCGGACAGTTTTGGAGGTATACGGGATCACAGCGAGATGAGGAGTTCGCCTGAGCAGAGCCCGCTCGCTCGACGGCACTCAACGACCCAGCATTACCAGACCTTCGACACGCCGCCACCGAAATCTCGAGGGAAACCAAATTCTGAGCAGTCCGAATCCTCAGGTCACGACTCGCAGCACCATCATAATGAAGGCTCGCATCACCCCGGGCCGCAGTCGCCGCTCCCGAAGAAGCAGATGGCGGTACTGGCCATGATATCCCTGTGCGAGCAGACGGCCTTCAACTCGATCAGTCCCTACCTACCGGATATGGTGCTCTCGTTCCCTGGAGTGGACCCCAGCAGTGTTGGCGTGTACACGGGAACACTGGCGACGGCGTTCGCACTGGCGCAGTTTGTGACTAATTACTTCTGGGGGTGGCTGTCGGATCGAATTGGACGAAAACCGGTGATCCTGTTGGGCACCATTTTAACGGCAGTTTGCTTTCTTGCTTTCGGGCTGTGCAGAACATCATGGCAGGCGATCTTGGTTCAGGCGTTGATGGGAGCTGTCAATGGCAATCAGGGGCTGGTGTCGACTTGCCTGGGAGAGATCACAGACCGGAGTAACCAGTCCAAGGCATTCACCTATCTTCCTGTGATTTACGGCATTGGAGGAATCACAGGCCCCCTTGTTGGTGGGCTGTTGATCTTCGACCGGAACCCGCTGAACAAGAACGAACCGAACCCCTTTCCGTACCTCATGCCGAACCTGGTGGCTGCAATTGTCTTGGTGGTGGACTTTATCTTGTCGAGCATTTTCTTGGAAGAAAGCCTCGAAGACAGAGATGCCCTTCCTAAATTCCAACGAAAGGTTCACGCCTTGTTTGCGTGGATCTGGCAAATGACCAGTTTCGCAAAACACGCAAGATTCGTTGAACCCGAAGTCGGCCGTTACCATCCAGTCGCTTGTACTGTCGATGAGAACCAAGACCATGACAGCGAGCTTGACTCGGCGTCTGAAGCACCAGAAGCTGAAGACCACCAGCATGATCTCCACTACTCTGAGGTTATAAACCGAGACATCATCTTGCTCCTTGCGTCATATCTTATTTTTGCGTTGTGCAACGTCTCTTTTAGCCAGCTTTTCCCTGTCTTCGCACAAGCCCGGCCGCCTCTGGGCCGGGGCCTTTCGCCTTCAGCAATCGGTCTCTCTCTGGGATTCTCAGGTCTGGCAACCATGCTTTTCCAGGTCGGTGTGTTTGGCAAGATGAGGGATAAGATGGGCAATCGGTGGTCGTATCGAGCGAGTCTCTTTGGTTTCGTACTCTCGTTCCTGTTGCTCCCATGTGTTGGGTATAAAGGCAATGACTCCGGTCATATATCCAAGGAATCTGTCTTCATGGCCATTGAGCTGTGCGCTATTCTACTGGTCAAGACGGTTGCTTCTGTGGGCGGTTTGACCAGTGCGCTACTTTTGGTATGCCCTGGACTTTCTTTTTCCTTTCCTAGTTTCTCCAACCATGTAATCCGTACTGACAATTTCAAAGGTAACGAACTCTGCACCCAACCACGCAGTCCTAGGCGCCCTCAACGGCCTCGCCCAAACCCTATCCGCTGCTGGCCGCGCAGTCGGACCTTTCATATCCGGCGGGCTCTTCTCTCTTGGTTCAAGGATGCAGCCGAAAGGTGTTTTCATGACCTTTGGCGTGTTCGTGGCCGTGTCACTAGTCGGGTTCCTGCTGAGCTTCGGAGTAAAGGGTCGCTCCCTGGAGGCGGATTATGGCGACGGTGACGACAATTACAAGTCAGATGACGAGGAAGCTTCTGGCGGGGCCGATGCTGAGCGATGAGGCCTCAGCTTCCGTATCTTTCTTTAACTTATTTGTTATTATTTGTCGAAGTGTATAACTATCATGAGGTGACGTTTTCTGCTTCATTCTGTTTACCCAATTTTCGTCCCGACCGTTCTCCTGGCCTGCTCATATACACATGCCATGACGGTTATAGATCAATTTTTGGTGTTTTGCAGCACTGTATTTATATTCCTAATTTTGCATTTGCTACAAGACATTATTTTAATTCTGTTACTGTATACTACTATGGATACGTGGGATAGTTTGGTGTCTTCTGTATACGTGAAGCCATGCTTATCTTAATCGATTATAGCTGCCGGTGCTGTAGTATACTAAAGCGCACGCCCATGAAGGGACAGGTTAACTATGGTGGGAGACCACCGGATAGCAGACCTGCCTTAATATCACCTAATTGTCTCCGGACGGGTATTATATCGGGAGCTATTTCAAGGCCACAGTTAACGCGCTTGTTATTTTGCAATGAAAACCGGTGTCTCTTATAGAATGAGTATTATTCTGCCAATAGAAAAGTGCTGAGTCTACGTTGGTGACTTGGATTATGCCGGAGCCACGGTGATACAACTCTTGTCTCTCCAATCAGCCAGCCTATTGTCTAAAGTTTTTTGCTCCAGATGCTCTGCTATACAAAGTTCAGTGGACGGGTTAAAGCATCACTATGGGTGATGTATTCAGTGTGCATTTACTGTTTCTAGATTGTGATAGCAGCTGCAGGCCACTAGCCACTTAGACTCAGTGAAGTTGGTCGTGCATTTACTGTTTCTGGGTTAATATTAAAAAATGCTTATGCACGCATGTTTATCAAGATTCAAGGTCTATATTGAGATCCTGGCCTCACTTAAGTTCACAGAAATAGACTGGGTATATGTTTATCTAGAAAACCGAACAATGTGCACCAAAAAAGCATGATTTCCTCCATCTTTTGACACTAGTATACTTTAAAATAATACTAGCAGGATTACTTCACAGGGGTCTGAAAAAAAAAATAAATAAAAAGAAGCGCTGGTCAAACCATTTATTCATGCCTTTCTACCATGCATCTTTCCAATGCCGGACCTCCAGCACTCTGAAGCCTACAGTCTTAATCAAGATGATCTGAAGCTATTGGCTCATTGGTGTTCAACCACATATCAATCATTTGCGCAAGACCAGAAAAAAGAGAGACTCTGGAGTAGTGACGTTGTACAAGATGCGTTGCACCATTCGGCACTCTTGGAAAGCATTCTTGCTATATCAGCTCTTCAACTTGCCCACAGAAGCGAGCAAGGCAGCCCGCAGCGGGAAAATTATCTGTGTGCAGCCCAGGGACATTGGACCCAGGCGCGCACTGAGCTAAACAACGAAGCCCACCATTTTTTGGAAATGCTTTATTGCAAGGCGCCGTGTACGCTATGCAGCATCTAGTTGGTTTTTGTATTTGCCAAAACGCAGCTGGTTCTATCGCCATTGCCCACATCAGCCCTGCATGATTTTTGCCAAATATTTCGCCGGATGCGAGATCCGACAGAGATTCCGATTGACCTCGTAGATCGACTTCAGGCCGGGGAAATGGCATCGCTGGTTACCTAGGAAGAAGTAAGCCTGATTATGCCCAACACTTTCGCGTTAGCAGGTTCTGCACTGGGAAACCTGAATGAGCAGTGTGATAATCCAGATTTGAAATCGCTTTGTAGCCGAACAATTGACCAACTGGCCTTGTGCTTCAGTTATATGGCATGAGGCAGCAGTCCCGGTATTCTTGGATTTTCATGGACATCCGAGGTTCCAGCTGAGTTTCTGGACCTGATAACAAGCCATCATCTCATGGCTCTGACCATCCTTACCCACTACTGTGTGGTCCTCCATCATCTACGCGAACACTGGTGGATGGAAACCTTGGAAATTCGAGTACTTAAGGAAATCTGCCACTTGCTTGGTCCTGATAGGTTACCAAGAATCCATTGGGCACTCGATGTAACGGGGATGATCTAATTGCCTGAACTGAAGTCTCTCATCCCAAATACGCCGTCAGGATGTCGCCTATATATATGCATTGGGTGACCAACGGTAGAATTATCCGGCGCGCGTACCATCTACCAATATACCGGGAGTACCACAACTGGGAAGGACAGGATATTCAAAGACACTTATTCATGTACTTATTTCTTCATGACCAACCCCATTAATCAAGCATCGATTGTGTTTCTGGTTCTGACGCCTTGGACTTAGAGATGTCATTCGTATGGAGAGACTGATCTCACCAAGGTTGTAAATGCCCTGCACAAGACCATATTGTGCAAGAGTATTTGGAGCATCTAAAACCAAACACTTATTATCTTTGGGTCTTCAGAGAGGACACGACTACGTTGCCAGAGGCGGCAACCGAAGACTGACTGTTCCTCAGGGTCTGCTCATGAAGACCGTACGAGGTGTTGGTGCCCAGCTCGAAGATCCGACAGGCTTGATGAACCGGAGCGAACCAGGTGGTTGGGTTCAACTATTGCCTGATACATCTAGTTTCTTGTCATCGAGGGTGTTGACAACAGTTGCTAACGCGGCGCTAGAGTGCGGTTGGAGAACAGTAACGTGATGATCGACCGCTAAGTTAGCTATTGGAACTGGGGCTGTCCCAGCGCAACGGTTCTGCGAATTACGCCGTAGCGACTGTGGGTCTGCCGATATCCCTGGAAAGTCTAATTGTACTACGTACACTAGATCTGGAGTATAATATAATAAGCCTATATAGCAATCTTTCATCCGACCTGTAACCTAGGTCAAGTCTTTAGGAGACCAGCGTTCAGTCTAGCAATACAAGCATAGGTCTTTCGCACAAAGGATTTTCCGCAAGATCCCTCAATTCTACCACGCGTCCGACCCTATACCACCCATGGAGTAGTGCGGAGCACCTTTGTAACAACTCTGCATTTTATTGCATTCTAGTGCAAACTGATAGGGAAGATAGGTGAGGATTGTAGTCTATTAATCTCCTTCAGAAATCAGGATTTAGGAAGAAGAGCTGTGTAGTGATAGTTCACAAGATGGCAGAAAGTCACCATCTTCTACAGTCCCAACTTCTTCCCAACACATGTACTCCTTCCTTTCTTCTGTACTCAATCAACCAATCATCATTGAATGTTTCATTAAAGAGAATTCATTGGTATTAGGAAAAGATCGTACATTATGTAGCGGATATTAGGTAAGCAACCCTAGAACAGATGAACTAGAGATTCTCTTCTAGTCACCACAGTAGGAAAGCAGTGAATAAAATTGTTGAGTGGTGGCTCTTATTTTTCCTCTTTGTGAGCTCAAGTACTCAGGCGGATTTTTCTTCCTTAAACAATCGTTTTTAGCAAAATTTTTGCCCTGTTGTGTCGTAGACCTTATCCGACTATAATACTCAGAAGGAGTCTACCCTGCGCTTGGTGTTGTGTCCCCGTGGTGGTATGTAGATTTCGTCAAGGCCTTGAACAGAAAAACCATCACCCTGGAAGTGGGATTATCCAACATTATCAACAACGTTGAATCGAAGATCCAAGACAAGGAAGGGAACCCTCCGGATCAACAGCGTCTTATCTTCGCTGGAAAGCAGCTCGAAGAAGCCATTAATAAGGCAGTAGGAAGATTCATAGTGTAGTAGGGTAGACAGTGATAGGCAGAGGCCTATCCTGCCAGGCCTAGGCTACCGCCTAGGCGCATGTATATAAAAGCTATCTCAGCTAGCTAGTCACTATCAATAAGACAACCAACTCTCATCCATTCTTTCTTCCTCCTACACTACGCCTAGGGGTGCTCCCTGCCTCCCTTCCTCTATGATTCCTCAGCCTTTCTCTCCTATATCGACCCGCTAGTTCTGACCTAGCATGCCATCTATGCTGATGGTTCCCTGACTTCAATAGAAGGTATGTACTTGAATTTGACTTGATGCTCTTCACGCGCTCAACTAAATCACCGGCGCGTATCATGGTTTCGGAAGAAGACAATTTTCTGACGATTCATAGCTTTACAATGCGACGTGTTCTATCCATCGCTCTCCCGCCACCCTCAAAATGACAAAACTAACCCCTTCCCTTGCTATTGCCCAGCCGGCTTATGCCCAGATATGGCATAGCACCCCGTTCACGACGATCAATATGATCCAATTCAGTTTGAAGAAGACGGGCTTGAGCATTGAGGATTGGATTGGCGGGTCTCCGATTGATATTTCTAGGCTGGAGTGCCGGTTAGCAACTGTGACAGATCACGACCTCAAGCCACTGTGTGCAACATGCGCATCCTTTGCTGTCGGGGTGCGTTCCGCTATTGGGAAGAATGCTGAAGGATTGGTGTATGGAGATACAGGCTTCCACAAGGCTAGCTATTCGACAACTGGAGTTGTTATTGATTCTAGCGCAAAGACAGCCTTTCAGCTGGAGGGAAAAGAAGGCCAAACCTTCAATGAGAGGTCTTTGAAGCTTGTGGAGTCCACGCTGTATTTTCTGCGTATGCAATGCCTCTCTTCCCCCTTAGTTAGGTCTTATAAATCTGGTAATAGCATATGACAAGCTCGCGGCAAGAAAATCTTTTCCCTCTTCTTCCCTGTGCCTTCATAGCAAGAGTTGATGAAGCGCACAATCATCAACACCTCGAGCCACGAAGAGATCCGTCTCCTCTCTGTCGTGTCGCCATCGTGGTGCTGGGCTTGCCAGGGCTTAAGCAGACTCACGTGGAAGGTCGGATGGATCTTCCCATAATCGCGGGGTAATTGCAGTGTATACACCTGCTTCCCTACTGCAGTGATTATCTCAAAAGGTCCCTTATATCATCAATCCAGCTTCTTGCAGGGCCTTTGTGTGTTCAGATTCTTTATAGATGAAAGCACTTTCTGTCCTACTGAATACAATATAGGCTGATGCCTTTTATTGTACTGCTCACCCTGCAACTCACTGGCATATTGCAGGTGTTCTTCTAGTGACTCATAAATCTTCTTGGGTGTCTTGGAACATGTCTCCAGCAAGTCTTTCATTAATCCTGTCATTCCCTCTGCATCCCAAGGTATGCTGGGATGGAATCCTCAATTAGCATAGAAGGGAGACATCCTAATGGAGGCCTGCTCTGCATTATTGTATGCAAATGCAGCTGCCCCTAGCCAATCCACCCAGTTTTCCTGTCAATGGGAGACAAAGTTGCGCAGGTAAGCTTCCAAAGTCTGATTTTGGTGCTCAGTCTGACCATCAGTCTGAGGATGGAATGTAGTGCTTATTTTCCTTTTTATTTGCAGATCCACAGAACCCACGCCAATAATCGCTCGTAAACAGCAACCCCCGGTTGGATACCAGGCTCCTTGGCGCTCCTGTGTCATTGACAATGTGTTCTATAAACGGTAGTGGGGATATATTTGGCAGCTTTGGTTCGTCCTGCTGTTTCGCTCCAAACAGGATCTCAAGTTCAATGGCATGGTTGGGTTTAATGCTCCTCGCCGGCAATTCTTCTTTGGGGCCACCAAGGCCAGCCTGACAACCATCTGGTTTGGTGATGGGATGGCGCTTAGTCCATGCAGTTTAGGTTTATGCAGCTAGGAACTTGATATCATTTCGCAAGTCCAACAGTTATCCTATCTGGATGGCCTACAATGGCACAAAAAGCGAACTGTGAGAATTGGAAGATATGCAGGTTGGTGTCTATTTAACATTGGAGTAAGAATAAACCAAGAATACTCAGCCCGACGTGCCCTATTTCTTGGCTATTGGTATCGAACCCATCTCCTTCCCCCTAGATTCGCCGCAACTTCTCTTTCATGGCCCTCTTGGAGATGCCTCCGGCGTCATGAGTGGCCAGGAGCTCAACTCTCGGGGGAGGCACTGAATAAAGGTGCATGGACCTTTCCAGTTTGGTGTCTGGCAGCCGTGTGTCGCCATAGGTGACTGTTGCCGGTGCAAGGTACTAATCTGTCAGGGCCTTGCGCTTTTGTGACAAAAGTCGCATCTCCACCCACAATCCCACGGTTGTCATACTCCCGGAATTGCCCGTGGTGTCAGCTGTGCGTATAGCACATGGATGCGCAATCATCTCGTTAACTTCGTTCGGAAATAACGACAACGATTGGGCGCCGGTATCGTGACCCATGACCGACTCAAATAGCCTGCCATTTCCCCCGCACATCTCGGGACACCTGACTTGAAAGTTCACCTATTGGATCAATATCAGCCACCGCAAACCAAAAGAGCTGATATGCAAAAACGTCAATAAAGATACAACACAGGGCTACTACATCTGGACAATTCCAGTCTACAATAATGTGGAACATGGTTGAATATCAAGTATTAAATGGCATGTATTATATTGTTCGCGCCGCACACAAGTAGTACTTGGCGAGTGTACAGGGCGTATCATCATCATCATCATCATCATAACTATATGTATCTTTCTGTTTGCTACTGTCACTGCTTGCTCATTGGTCCATTGCTGCTCATTGCTTGCAGGTAGTTCTGCTGTTTCCTTACTAAGTTGCTGCCGCGCACTGCGCGGCCTTGCTTTGTTTCTTGTAAGTAATGTAGTAGATATCATAAAAATATTATATGGCAACTAAATAGCGATATATAGCTAATGCGAAAGGAGAGCCCCGTCACCAAAAAGAAAGTGACCCAAAAGAAAGGAAAGGTTTCAGCTTACCCTATGCATCCTTGATTCGTGGCAATGTTGGTAGATTGCCTTTCTTGTTGTTCTGAGGCTTTCATTAGTATTCACCTCGCTGATGATCTGTGAATCTTGTTTGAGTTTGAGGCTGACGCATTGTTGCTGGCGAAGTGTCGTCCCCGTAGGCATCATTTATCATCCAACAGGGATCTCTGACTGCATGGCTAACTCACCTCCACCCAGATTGGTGGTGCTAGGGGAGTTGGGCCCGGGCTATCATTAGGAGAACGACCAAATGCCCGCCGCACCAAATCCCTAGTCTTTTTCTTTGGTTGGCGAGGGCCAATTTGATAGCCTTGCTGCCTCAGGGCCGTCTCCAGGTCTCCGACTTTGCTACCAGCCGTGAAAAAAGTCTGGTTGGCCGAGCAGAGATCGTCTTCTGCTAAACTCTCGTGGTATTTGATCGCCAGCAGCATCCAATAACATGTTTCAAGGACTGATGTCTTGATGCATGAGCACAATCTTCTGAAAGTCAAATTGGGGGATATTTTGGGGGGTGTGATTATAATGTTTGCATATCTTGAGTTTATGGTTAAACCAAGCTTCCATCTCGGACCCAGAATTGAACGGGCCAGCGCCATAGTCTGTGAAGAATTTACCCCGACAAGGAACCCCTCCCAGAGGGCTGGCTGTTGACATCGGGATTGATTGAAGTTGTCCTATCATCTCTGCTGTCTGACAGATCACATCGAAGGAGTGAATGCCTGCTCAATTATGAAAAGATAAATAGCATTAACCCCCGGGATATGATTAAAGCGGTACCATGTTCATTAAGGACAAGGAGCCCGTTGCGATGTTCCGGAGATCATCAAGTCTCATGGCAAACTGATCGTGGGGATTCCGGCCGTTGAAGATGTTGCCACCAAATAGCATTTGGCGTGTGAATGTAATACTTTGAGATGCACCACACGCTGGCCGTGGAAAGATCACCTATAGAGAGTTAGCTTCCAGCCCTGAGCCCTAGGGAAGAATAGATCAGAAATAATACCTCTCTTTGCCGGCGAATGGGCATACCATTTGGGTCCAGGGAATATAGTTCAACATCTCCCCTGACACGATTTGTCCTCCCAACCTTTGCCCACTGCAAAATGAGCACAGTCTTGACCATTCCAGCACCACCCATTAACCACAAATTCACGTCGTTCAGGAGCTCCGTTCTTGATTCTGACCAACCGGACTCAATGGCAAACGATGGGAGTCGGATTTTATCTGGGCGGATGAAGAAATCTGGCTCTTTTCGAGTACCAGCATAAGGATGAAAAAAGAAATCAATGGCTATAGTAATCAATAAGCCGATGCACCATGGATGTACTTTGGAAGCAAACAGCTTGCTTACTAGTTCCCACGCCCATCTGTAAGTAAACCAGCCCATCAAAATTCAAAAGGCCTGAGTCCCTCCACCGATGCTCTGACATCCGGTACCACTGTTGGTGGGCATCATGCATCTCTGTCGGCATGATCTTCAACGAGAATGTTCTTTCCAACGAGTTGTAAGTTTTCCTATAAAATACTCTCAATGTTAATAATTGCTCACCAATCACCAAGGCCAAAATTTCCCTACTAACCTCGCCATGGATGACTCCAGGGCGGAATCGAGCTGGTTGAAGGTGATGTCAGCCCAATCTTGGGCAAAGTTTGTGTATACTAGATGAAGGTTTGACTGGGCTTCCTTGATTGCGGTTTTCGCGTTGTCGACAAAGTCCTGAGGTGACTTGAATCGGTCCGAAGACCGATACATGACAGTGGAATCTGCCCGTGATAGAAAGAGCATTCAAGTCAGCGAGATGATAGTATAAACAAATGGGGAAGTGTTAGGGACAACCTAGGGCTTGTACCTACCAGTAAGCCAAAAGACCGCTATATCTGGCTTCTCGCAAGCCAGACATCCCTAGGCACCTTATATAGTAGCGCACTGTTAGGCTGCTCCCTAACAGGAAGTGACAGTTGAATAGTGGTATCATATCATGATTTGCTTACCTCCACCAAGAGAATCGTTGCTGAAAGTCATGATGATTTTGGGCAAGAAGAGCCAAAAGTTCCAAAGGAGTAGTCCTCCATACAAGGTCCTGGTGAATGATCGCATATGGATATAATTGTGTACATGGTCACCTGACCATGAGCCGTTTGTCGGTGATAAGATTCAGCTAGATAATAGTCGTCCCGATGGCAGGCCAGTGTGTAGCCACATCTACGACTAGATAGAACTTCCTCTTAGCAAGCACTCGTTGAGCAGGCACTGGCTAGATAGATACGGATAGTCTATAGCGGTGCGCTCCTTCATTAATTGAAATTGATTATATCCTCGGTTCTTTCCTCCTTTCGGATTAGGCCTTTATAAACTGACGTGTCGACTCCCGAGACCCAGTCGCTTATCTCCTTTGTATCTAAGAAGCCGATACGACTACTCGACAACAGTGTCCGGCAAGTAGTCTACTATTCAATTAATCAGTCATTTTCGTTGCTCGGTTCGCGCAATCATGACCATCTCTATCCTATAGGTGCTAGGAGGCTAACCCGGGAGAGTTCGATACGCATGAAACGACTGGAAGGCAAGGAAACGAGAACAAGGAGTGTAAGCTGAAGTAGTAGTTGATTAGTATCTCTAGGAGTTGATCTCCGCTGGCTATGGAAGTAGGGCAAGTCACGTTGTTACATGTGACAATAGGGGTTGGTGGAATGCAGACTCATGCATTCCTTGTAAAAATCAGAAAAGACAAATTGATCGGGAAATATCGCCAGAGCTGGCCAGTAACAAACATCAACGATCTTAAAAAGCCTTGTAACCAACACCCTTGACAAATGTCTGTTGCCAAGGACCCTGCAACTTGCCGTCAGCAAGCTGGAGGTAGAACTTCCCGTGTGCTTCTCCGTCGATACTAGCATATGCAGGGGATCCATCAGACTTGCGTTCATCAGCATAGTAAAACCTAGAATCAGCAAATTAGCAACTTTTATGACTCTAGTAGGGGATAAGATTATCCGCACTTGAAGCCTCTGCCAGAGTAAGCAGCAGCAGCCGATTGAATAATGTGCGCCGTTGCTGACTTCCCTACACCCAAAGACAAAAGTGGCGGGATGATTGTAGCGTTCAGTATGTTCCCAGTGTAGATGAATGTCTTTGAGGCAGAGTCAGGAAGTTCTTCGAAACCTAGAGCAGCTTGCTGTGCGGCTACAAAGGCGCTGATTGTATTGACGTTCAGGTCGCGAGTAAAGTCGGATAGCGGGAGCGAGAATGGATTTTTAGCATCATTCAAGGTCACAGCAGCAGCTTCAGGTGTCTCAATCAGCTAGAGATCACTCTCGATGTCACGAGGTATTTCTTACCATTGTAAATGACGACACTAGGAATACCCAGTGACTTTTTGACCTTGGAAAAAATACCAATCACAGATTCTGGATCCGAGAGATCACCCTGGATATGGGTTTGATCCGTGCTGTTCTTTCCATCGGGTCTTCTGGAAGCGGAAGCAACTTTGTAGCCCTTGGCAGCGAAGGCTCGAGCGACATGCTGTCCAATATTGGGCCCTGCACCAAGGACAAGAATAACTGGGGCTGTGCTCGACATGTTTCTGATGGATATAAGGATGAGGAGTAATTGATATAAGGATGAGAAGTAATGGATATAAGGATGAGAAGTAATGGATATGAAAGACACGGATTTCCCACTGCTTCTTATACCTACTTCGGCGGCCAAATAAGGTTTCCGTTGACAGGCAATGCAAACAGTACAATCAAAGCAAACATGCAGATCTAAATGATCTGATTCGTCGTATGCTATTTGTAAGCTAACCCGACGGGTGTAAATTGCGGCCGGCGGGTGTTAATTGCGGCCGACGAAGCTATAGCCAAGACAATGGCGTGCGCAGGATATTACAGGAGTCCAAGAACCTAGAGATGTAGAAATTATCCCTCAGACCCCGTGCAGTTCGGTTCTCCCATATTTCCAATCTAATGTGCATGGCGTTCAGTCAAGGAGCACTTAGCTGGGTTCAAATTTCGGCTATTAATTATGGCGGTATTGTAAATGCTCGCATGATAGATTCCCACTCCATATCAACCGAGTCCAGCCCTGTGAGATTGTCCAAAAGCGGCCACTCATGCGTTTGGATATTTCCTTCTCCGCCATCGTCAGCTCCCTCAAATCGTTCCATCTGCGTGCCATCTCCAGGTGCATCGCGGTTCGGTTGCTCTGTTGGACCCCGATGGCCGCCTTGGATATGTGGGTGAGCCTGACAGTCTAGCATAAGGTCTGTCTCAACAGCAACGGTGCCGACGCCGGCAATTGCATCGCGGAGCTTTCTAGGATATGTAATGGCGAGATTTTGTAGCTTCGTGATGAACGGGGCCAGGTTGTCATTCGTCCTAATGGCCCCCAAACACTGGGCTTGCGCGGCGCTTTCGAATTTCGTAACCAGGTTACCAATGATCCGGCTAAGGTTTATCTCATCGGCAACCTGTTCAGCTGCCTGCCTGGAGCGACTTTCATCAGGCATTTCCGGAACGGACAAGATATGTGTTGTAGCAGCTGTGCGGTCTGACACTATCATGCTTTCGACGAGGGTAAAGGTTAGCCGTATGAGGCTCGCAAGCACGTAACACATTCTCCAGAAAACAGTGTATGGTAAACATTGAAAAATCGAGTCATGTATTTCCAGGAATTTCTGAACAAAAGCCTTGTTCGAGTTCAGCATACGCCACAACATTGCGGATCTAGAGGGCGTGAACAAGGACTGGATGCGGATACGGCTAGTGCCTATACCAGGGGCTTTATTTGGCGCAGCCTCCCAGAGCTCATTGTGAACAGCCACTTCTAAAATATAAGATTCGGTATAGTCAAGCTCCATATTAATAATACCGTTATCTATGATGATGTTAGTGAATAGTCTATAACAGGTTTGTTTCATTCACAGACCTGTGTGAGCCTCTTCTCCTGCTACAGCTAATGATTTAATGAGCTGTAACTCGTGGAGGAACCCATCTGCAGTCATTGAGACACCTGAATTCCCTCGCACTGAGGTGTACTCCACATCGAAATAGCTGAACGTTTCTCCGACTCGACCGGCAAGGGATGCGAGGAGCACAAGCGGCTCGATTAGCTTATCCGTGGGGTATTCGCTTGCTGTAGCCAAATGGCGACAGCAGTCTTCCATATACCTGCTAATTTGTATCACCGGTGGTCTCCGGAGAGACCTCGATAAACTTTCAGGCGCAGGGCTCATTAGCCCATATTCAATTGTATAGCTGGTGCTTTAAGGGGCGTTGGGGAAACTCTATCACATGTACCCAGCAGATAACCAATATGCTCCTAGTAGGGCACGCTTCTTGGCCAAACTTGCAGCATTCCTTTTCTCAAAAGTTAAGTCGTAAACCATGGCGACGCATAGTTGAATCATCGGAAACATATCTCGCTCTCCATTCGGTGGGGTAAAACAGTAACGCCAGGCTAAATATATAAGGAGTGCTTGCAAGGCCTGCAGACTCCTCTCGCCGCGGCCTATGAGCTTGGAACTTATTTGTGCTTGTATCTCCTCTCCACACAGCCTCTGAAGAGATGGGTCTGAACGGAGTGTCACAGATATAACCACTAGGAAAAGTAAGGGTGCATTCTGCCTAAGCTTGTTCGCATCGATCCCTTTATCCAGGATCACAAAGGGAAAGAAGGTGGCATGGTGAAGAGTAAAGTCGGCCAGCAGGGCCTCTGCATATTCCAGAGTAATGATACGCCGGTCAACCAGGTCGACATAACAATCACTAGTGCTGGGCAGGATGACAGATGTTGGTGGTGCTAGTGATGAGCGTATTCTCGAAGAGGAAGTATCCGGCGAGGAACGAGATATATAAATATGGGATGTGAGAGGCTCAAGGGGCGCCGTGAGATGCCCAGACGAGAGCGTAGCCCCAGATGAGCGCGTAGCCCTAGAAAATGTTAAGTTACCAATGCAGCTTTCATCCTTGCCAAGGGTAGATACTCGCGTGTCCAGTTCCTCCAGCCTGGCCTCTAGTCCTTCAATCCGTCTATGAATGGGGGCCACACGTTAGTATATGATATGGGTCCAGCCGGCTCGAAAGGAGAAGCTTCTTGAGCGACCGCTGCAGGCGCACAGTGTGCCATCCCTACCTTGTACCTCTCTGCCTGCGCCTCCTCTGTGGCAGCTCCAAAAAGATGCATCTTTTCCCAAGACGAGCACACCGTTCACAGTCATCCTCCGTGCTACGGCGGTTGCATTTTGCTTTTGCAGACGTACAGCTCACGCATGCACGTCTCTTTGCAACACTGACCCTCGGAACGGGGCCGGCAGAAGATCCGGCGTCCATCCTTTCGGCGAGTGGCGCTGGAGCGATCCTTACCTAAATTTGAGTATGGAACCAGTGAAGAAGTCGGGTCCGGATTTTTGAAGCATGAACGAGCAGAGGGACAGTAAGAGCTGTACAAGGGAGGGCGGACCGGGTTGGGGGATACGGTAACACGAGTATGATTTTATTTATTTTACAATTATATTCAGTGTCGAGAATTCAGAAAAGTATGTATAAATCGAATGGTAAATCAAATGGTAAATGTAACTCATGGTTAATGAGACAGTATTTAAAAGGTGAGGTGAACCATTAGTAATGTCGAGACCAAAAGTAGGGTCCATTTTTGAACGATTCACATGACCTGTAACCTGGAGATCGTCGCACCATGGCCGATTGGTCGTGGTGAGTCCGAGTATGGCCTTGAGGGGGCAGAGTGGGTTCTATCAGCCTTGTTCCATGTGTCAATTTCTCGCAGATCCCTCAATGTCCTCTCCGGTCTGTGATTTTAGCCCCATGAGGTACCAATCCAAATGAAGAGGTCATAGATGGCACGGTATGGGAAAATTCCGAGGGGCTAGGGGAGATTCACTCCTACCACGGCATTCTTGACCCGTTCGTTCTGATGAGGCCCCCGGTGAATAAGTTCTCGACCAGCTCGATATTAATCGAGCCAGAGCAGTAAAACGCCATTAAAGGATGCTTTTTTGGGGGCTTTTTTCGGTGCCAGTGTGGTCGCAGTATGTGCTCGGAGCGGGGTGGGATAGTTGCGCTGCTGGTATACATTTCGATGTTAGGTCCGGGGAACGGTGGTTTTGTTTGGGGTGAAGTAAAAAATTTAAGGATGACTAACTTTGACCGTATCATTAGGGACTTCTGCTTCTGGGGGGATTTCCATAACAGAGTTAAATTCAAAACCGGTTAAGCTTTCTAGATGGGTCCTGTAATTAAGTCCTAAATAGCTCATTATAATCTCAGAATGACAGAAGGGGATGGGTCTCCCAGCTACTTCGTTTAAAACTAAGTCGACATGAGATGATCATGCTGATGTAGCAATGAACTTTTGATTAGCTTTGCTTAATCCTGTTTATTAAAATAATTTATTTTGGACGTCGAACGTCATGAATATTCAAGTAGTTCCTACAGAAAGTAATGCCGCGTTTATTAACATAAAATCAATGAATTACAGCCTATATAAGTTTAGAAGGGTCTCAACATGTCTCACTATAGAAACCTTTTTTATTGACATCCCAATCCAGTCTTCGACGAATTAGACAGACGAAAGGATACACACCACACCAATTTGTCTTTGGTACTAACCAGGCATTGAAAACATCACAACCAAGTTTTTAACCAGAGACAATGGATGCCCAGCAGAACAATGAGAGATTCAAGTTGGAGAATGTCTTTAACGTTAAGGACAAAGGTATTTCTCCCTACGCCGTGCCAAATAATATATACTGACCCCATCAGTTGCTCTAATTACCGGCGGTGGCTCTGGCATTGGTCTCATGGCCACACAAGCCCTCGCGGTCAACGGTGCCAAGGTCTACATTACTGGCCGCACAGGCGAGAAGCTCGACCGAGTCAGGGAACATTACTCGAAGAACATCCCTGGCCAGATCATCCCAATCGCAGCAGATATTACACACAAAGAATCAATCAAGAAGCTCGTGCAGGAGATCTCATCCAAGGAACAGGTATTGCACATCCTCATTAATAATGCAGGCATCTCCTCGTCAACGCAAAATACCGATGCTGAGAGTGCAGAGGGGCTTCACGAGGGTCTATTCAAAGATGGTGCGAGTACCTTTGATGAGTGGGAGAGCGTGTACCGGACGAACGTCTCCCAGGCCTTCTTCACCACGACTGCTTTCCTCCCTTTATTGTCCAAGGGGTCGGAACTTGAACATGGATGGTCCAGCACAGTTATCAATATTTCCTCTATCTCTGGCATTGTTAAGCTAGCACAACACCATTTTCCATACAACGTGAGCAAAGCCGCCGCCATTCATCTCACGAAGATCCTCGCCCATGAGGTTACATCCTCGAAACTGAAAGTCCGCGTCAACAACATTGCGCCAGGTGTCTTCCCGTCTGAAATGACTACCGAGGGAAGCGATGAGAAACAGAAGAGCGCTCTCCCCAAGGAGAAGTTCGAAGGGAAGGTCCCTGCTGGAAGACCTGGCAAGGATGAAGATATTGCTAGCGCAGTGCTTTTTACGGCTGCCAATCAGTATCTGAATGGGCAATCAATTGTTGTTGACGGTGGTTATGTTTTGACTGCTGGTACAGTGTAACTATCAGCATACTACACTGCTTTGGTGTTTTGGGGTGGGGGGAAGCCTATACTGAATAGCTGGTCATGATAAAAATGCTGATAGTATGAGTACTTGATATACATTTGGAAAAATGCAGTAAGGTTAAATAATACCAGACTGACGAATATTGTAGTCCCTGGCCTGCAGTCGTGCAATGCGCAATATTACACTTTATATACACTATCCCCGCAAATTTGAGAATTAGCTCATTGGTTTCGGCCTCGTCAGACTTCTTTCCCCTTGGCATCTTATTAATACAGCGTAATCCCTGTAGGGATTACCTTCCCAACGCTAAATCCCATTGACCTAAGGAAAAGCTGTATGCAACCGTGCATCCGCCCGAGGGATGTGAATTGCCGGCAAACAGACATGAAAGCACATTTCTCTGCAGAAGTATACTCGATGTTAATGTGAGCCAAGTAACTAGTTAACCAGACGGAGTTCTATACTGTATATACTAGATGGAGAGCTAGAGAGAGTGTCTGCATACTAGTATAGATAGTAAAAGAGCGTCACGGTCAGCAACAGGGCATAGTATCATTTTGGTTTGATGATGCTCTGCAGATGGAGCCTGCTGTGGCTGAATCACTGGAGCAGCAGATGTGGCAAGAGTCTGAGGCCACAAGCATCTCAGAGCACTTATGTATCTTCATCTAAGACAATAGCTTTGATGTTTTGATTAATGTATGGACCCTGTCTTTTTGAGTGAAAGGGGACAAAAAAACTAGGGGGCAATAGTCAATTTAGCAGGTGTTTGTTTTGATGGGGCAGATTATGGTTCAGGCATTAGTGGACCTTGTAAAGACCTTGTCTCTTATTTTTAACAAGAGAACGAGGGACGAGAGCGTTGGCTGCCTAGTTGTTCTCGCACTCGCAGTGATACTTTATGCGCTATGGCGGCCTAGTTCCGACACTGGCTTCAAATAAGGTTTTTCTTTTACTGGGACACGGAGAGACCAGTTGATCACCAGTTTTGGTCCATATCGAATGGATGGTTGCAAAGATTTAAGAGCGATCACTGTAGATACTGTTAGATGAAGGCAATGTTAGGGTTATGCACAAATAACTAGGTTACAGATCTTCATTGGAATATTCAGTCCTTGGCGGAGGAATAGATCTGCCGCACTACCTGACTCGATTAGTGCGTATATCAGGCATATATCAGGCATCAGTCGGTAATCGCATGTATGCGATATCACCGTCTATTACATCGCACCACATATTCAAAATTCCCGTCTCTCTCTATACTTTATCTGTGATGTTGTTAACATGGATGCGGCAATTGCTGCTGTCAAGCCATCTTTGGATCAGAGCCTTCCCACTCTTGCAGAGTGCAATATCTTCCTCAGCCCAGATATTGATCCACCAATCCAGCAATTGGCTCATCTAGCAGCAAAACAAGCTACGGGTCATTCAAGACAGGACCTTATTGCAACATCTAAGGCATTTCCCTTCCGGCCTTACCAATGGGACTGCGGCACCAGATTTTACAGCATACAAATGTTATCATGCTATATTGCCAGGTGGACTGGAACACCCCTTATGGGTACTATCTGGAGGGGATTATGGAAGATGACCATAGACATAGCTTGCGGAGATTAGATCCATATCGCTGCAACCCTCAAGCAGGCCGTTACCTAAAGAAGACTTAATGAAAGTCAAGGCAATATTCCAATTAAAAGTATAGCAGGTCGGAGCCCAAGCTGGGAATCAGCTTAGGCTACTTCACCCTGGTCCGAAAACACAAGGAGAGCACTCTGCTGAGACTCAAAAATCACTGCGCATACTGGTAGCTTGGGGCGAGGAAAAGGATCAGAAAGACCATAGAAGAGCTTCTTTTTGTCTCAAGACATCCTCACAGGGACAAGAGACTGCAGGTTAATTGCCGGCCAGACTCATGGAATACAGTCCATCTCGATATGGACAATAGATTTGGTTAATAATAATAATAACTGCATAGTTATATAAGTTGGCGCGTCGGACGGATCTATCATAGTGACGTCCCCCGTATGTAATTGGATTTACAACACACACAGGAGACGGGTCTATCACCATAACGTCTATTATACGTGATTAGAACATGGCACGTATTGTTTACTACACTTTGAGTTTAGTAACAGAGCTATGAGCGCGCGATGCTGGACTTGCGGATAGTAATAGGACCTTACCTTCGGCCAGACACGAACAAGGACTCGGGCAATCATTCATGCCTTAACCAACTATTCCCTTACTGGCTTCGACAAACTAATGCCATAAAAACCCACTATTGAGGGATTCATATTGGTGTCAAGCTTGCCTGGTCACTCCTTCACAGATGACACTAGTGTCTACGGAATGACCATCAATGTTCAGATTCAATGCCTTGATCTAGCGAAATGCATTTTAATATGTTTTTGTCAAAGCAAATTTTCCAATAGAAAAGGGCACTCAAATTAGCCGTACATACTCTGCTAAAAACAAAAGATCAACTCATCCTGGAAATATCATTGTCTCCCACACGATCATTCACTGGGGCCTATAATTGGGCGACAGTCGTAGCAGTGTGCATCAGCATGACAGAACACTGACGACGAGTGGCAATAATAGGGCCAGTATATAAAAACAAGACACAAGTATTAAATGCCGGGCTCGTCCACACCTGCATTGGTCAAGTGAATGATTCATATTGGCATTCAATCGACTGAACAATATCAACCATCATGGATGCCTCCAAAGAAGACAACCTCAATGCCATGCGCGGCTATAAAGCGTAACTAGGCCCTGCTCAGTACCAAAATAAACAGTACTGATCCTTGAGTGAAGGACCCTAAATAATCCCAACGTCTCAGAAGCCGCCAAACAGCACGCCCGGGACGTCCTCGACAATGAACTAGGTGGTGATCAGCCTCGCGAACAGATCCACAGTATCCGAGGGGATCAGAATAAAGATCCAACTCGTGTCGCAGCGGGGTATAAAGCGTAAGCCCTCTTTAACGAGCTATTTATGGATTGAACTAAATGGACTACATAGGGCGCAACATAACCCCAATGTCACCGAGGGTGGTAAGCAGAGGGCGTCTCAGATGTTGGGACAGGAGTAATTATCTGTTTATCTCGGTCTTGTCAGGTATATCACTGAGTTAGTGGCTATAGCTAGCCTGTTGATAGAATACAGTGGGACACTACAAAAAGGACCATGACCGCTTTAATCTGTAGCAGTCAGTAACTAGTAACTGATAGTAGCACTGAGCTCCCTCTAGGACCAGTTATCACGCAATCTGTGAACCTAGTTAGGGCCACTTCCGAGCTTAAGAGGCTACTAGGAGCGGCTCTCGTTCTGGGGATGAGCCCCCTCACCTGCACCTGGCAACAAATTCACCCCCGCCTATCAGCCTTGTTGTCCGTCTATCCACGACATTTCCTCTACAGCCCCACGGCGGGACGAGCCCGAACTCGAGTCCAACCGCGAGCACCAGCGCGCCATCCTAGACCGCCAGCTTCACGGCCTAGATAGCGAAGCATCACCCAACAAAAATGTTTTCACCTACGCGAGCCTCTCAGACCGAATCATTCTGTCCGTGAGTTCAATCTGCGCAGCCATTACAGGGGCCCTGAACCCGCTCGTGCCAGTCATCTACGGCCTCCTGGTCAGCGTCTTCGACGGCTTCGAGGCCGGCACCGTCGAGGCGTCTGAGCTCCGCTCCAAGGTCGCCACATTCTCGCTGTACTACGTCTATCTCAGTATCGCTCTGTTTGTGTTTACCTACGTCGCCACGGTCGGGTTCTACTATGCCGGTGACCGGATTGCTCGGGCCCTCCGCACAGCGTACCTATCCGCCATCCTGCGGCAGGATGTGGCCTTCTTTGATACCCTGGGCCCCGGGGAGATCATGGCCGGATCATTTCGGGCATGGGTACCGTGCAGGAGGCGGTTACCAGTAAACTTGTGGTGATGCTAACCGCGCTCGTGACGTTCTGCGCGGCGTTCGTGGTGACCTTCGTCATGTACTGGAAGACGGCGCTGATCATCAGCCCGTTCTTCGTGATCATGATAGCCACGCAGGGTCTGGGGGGATGCGTATATAGTCAAGAATCATCGACGGACTATGGGGCTGTACACCCAGGCGGCCGGGGTGGTTGAGGAGGCGGTCGAAGCGATCAAGCATGCCACGGCGTTTAGTACCCAGTCTCTGCTATCGAGCCGGTATCTGGAGATACTGGGCCGGGCGGGGGAGAGCAGCCCGCAAGGCGGAGAGTATGGTTGCTGTGATGATTGCGTGGATGAACGCGATGTCGGATCTCATCTATGCGCTCGCGTGCTGGACTACCACCTGCAACCACATATGATGGGAGCAATCCCCAGTACTATCACCTAGTCTAAAGATTGTTTCACAAAAATACCGGGGTCTAGGGCTCATTGGGGGTTAACCATACATACTTAACTGGCTTAAGTACGGCTGAGTTGACAGGAAGCCCTGTCTTCCACACCCTGTGGTTGTATGTATTAGGACTACAAGTTGAAGAGCTATATGTTGTATGCCTCTTGCAAGAATATGATAGCCGTGGAAAACTGGGTCAGCATGATGCTAGCTAGATACTCATGGCACTGATTACAGTGGTTTACTGTTACCACAATTGCCGTGTCTTCTGACCGGACCCGCCGGTTTCGTTTCTTCACGCGCACCAACCCTTCAATTTTTTGGTTTCAGGTGTATCTCCGATGACCACAGCTAGGTGGATATTTCGGTCTGGGCATGATGTGCTTATCTAGTGGATGGGAATACTATCCGCCTTGTGGTAGTCAGGGCGATGAATGAATTCCGTAGAGATCACTCTAAAGGTCCTGGTGTATGACTGGCGTGCTCATCCGCTAACTCTCTGTCTTACGCTAATCTATCTTTCGCCTTTCTTCCTTCTTTAACGGTTTATATCACGGGCTGTCAGAATATCCCCCGATCTATGGCGCTCAAACCGAAAGACAGTTGTGTACACCTCATGCCCCGTATGCCAGGACTTCCAGGCAAAGAAGCGCTCCTGAGAGATTAGCCTCCAACCACGGGGCACTCCAAACGTCTCTACAGTTTGAACATGGTCCCATTGGACCATATGAGAATGCCCATTCTGTCTCAAGGCGTCATTGTAAGCCTCGGGGATCTCATCAATGGAAATGGTCACTGAGCAGCTCGCGGTCAAAAAAGCCGACACGAGCACAAAGTCCATGTCCACGGGATCTAGAAACTGCAGTGCGTAAAAAGAGACAATATGGTCGACGGGTTCTTCAATTCGAGACACATAGTTTTGAATTGAATCCTCCAAGATGCTGATGTAGGCGCCACTGGATCGAGCACGTGCTGCCATGCCGGGAGAAAGTTCCACGCCAGTCACTCGACCACGGAGATAGTCCTTTTTGCTCTGTAAGGCAATGCCTGAAGGATTTCAAGGTTCCGTCAGCAACTAGAACAATAAGTTGCTTCCAGACGTTTAGAGACCGCTTGGGAGATCTTACCAAATGCACCTGTACCACAACCCAGGTCCAGGATTGATCCTGTAAAGTCACATTGGGCGACATACTGTTGAATGATTGGCAACGTAGCTGTCTGGGTTGAGGCAGTTGCGTCGTATTTCTCCGAAAACTGGTCATATGATGCAGAGACCTGAGATCGGCGGTCATTTTCACTATCAACGCTGCCATCTGCCCTCGAGGAAAGTCGTAGTCGATGAGTCGCAATGGCGCTGTTGACGAGAGAGCGATGGCCGCCGGGAAAATATGCTTTCACAGCGGGATCATCCCATTCATGCCCCGTTGGAGGAATAAAGATGGCGGGCATGGGATTGACTTCCAGGGCAACGACATCCCCTGAATCCCGAACCCGAATGTCAACATGGCCCCAATCTGCGCCATTATCGGCCGCTATCCAAGCCTGCAAGCCGGCAGTCTGCAACGCATTGTAGAGATCACGCTCACTGTCCCTGTCGACGAGTTGGACAGAGGTCTTTTCGTCATACTTGACACCTTGAGAAAGGAAGAGCTCCGGGTTCTTCTCCGGTCCAGTGGCCGTGGAGAGTCGCCATCGCTGCGGGCAGAGCGACATAAACAAATCTCCCACCCGGCAAACAATAAGAGAATAGTCTGTCCCCCTAATGAACTCAGTCACTAGAATATCGGCTGGAATTGACTGGCATCCACCCTGGGATGGCTTGCAGGAGACATCGTCCCTGCAAAGACTCAAGGGCCGCCTGTTTCTCGCCGGGGCGAGAACTCTATCCAGCGCCTGTAATTTATCTTCCAGCTGCTGCGGTGTATAGCAGAGTGACGCTTGGTCGATTCCTTGACTGCCACAGCCGTTGACCGGTTTGACAAACAAAGGGAAGCGGGATAGGTCATTGTGAGGAACGCAGGGCTTTTGGCGCTCTCGGGCAGCCTCATAGAAATCTCGCTTGGATTTTAACAAGGCTTGACTGGGGACTCCCATGAACGAGGGAAGCTTTGATTCTAGATAAAGCACAGCTTCGATTCCTGCAACGTCGTCTTCGTACTGACCTAGACAGGCCGGTCAGTTTGTGGCGAGGTCGGGAGAATCACAAATTTAGAAGCTCACCCCACATAAGATTGAAATAGACATCAAATTGCTCCTCCAATGCGGCATCCAACTGGACCTGGGCGGTCTTTTTATGGATCCAACGATGCTCAAACGAGTGCATTGGGACGTAGAATTCCGGATGGTATCCCGGATCATGTTCTCGATTGACATCAGCCGGATAAGCTGACTGGAGAACACAAATTCGCATGGTGGCAACGAGCTCTAGCACAGAATAGTTGGCCAAGATCGGATTCAGCGTGGATAGCCCTAACCTCGGGAGGGGCAGTTATGTGTATATAATTACTCTTATGACCACCGCTCAACACAAATAGTAGAAATGCGGTTTGAAAATAGTAGGGGTATTGACAGGCAAAATGAAAGGCAATACAGCTAGCGCAAATAAGTGTTTGTATTTATTTTGACAAACGCTGTACTACACTATGATCAGATGATCTTAGCTGGATTGACATTTGAACTAATGCTAGTCGGTGAGGCGGAGTCTTGGAGCTGAAACCTTGCTTCTTGTTACACTAACAGTTCAGCAGAGCAGTTTGCGCAACCTGGGCGCTAGTCTCCACCGGTTTCTGATCAATCTTTCCCCCGACAGTAGCCTGATGGGCCGCAAGCAGCTCCTCGATATGCGGGTTCAGCCAGTATCGTTCCAGTACTCGGGGCTCAAAGTCTCTGGCCCCCGCGATGATCTTCAAACACCTTTCGGACCCACAGGTACAGCTGAATGGCTGTACCATATCCCATTCGGTGCTGGGATAGTAAAAGGTCAGCTCATCGCCGATCGCCAAGGGCTGATGACGCGAGATGCGGACTTCTGTTCGAATCGAGCCATGTCGAATTCCAGTGAGGGGGCGCAGGAATGGTTGCAGTAGACCAGTTCTGAACAGAGTTCGATATTGCTGTTCCGGCCCGTCTGTACCGAGGTGGAAGTTTTGCGGCGGGTACGGCCGTCGTGATTTTGGCGAACACTGCTCCGGCCGGCAGCGCGACGAGTGATCAGGCACTGGATTCGTATGGCGCAGCCCCTTTAACCACCTGGAGACGGCCAACGTGGCTGGGCTGTTCTCAAGTTGGCACGAATGTTGACATTGGCACGAAATGGTGAGGGTACAGGTTGTTATTCTGGTCAACTGGAGACGGCTAGGCGGATGAATGAGCCAGCTGAGATGACTCAATAGTGGATACTTATATTTCCGGCATCTTTCCGGGTCAGGATTAGACACGTTATAACTAATTCGGTGCGTCACGCAAGCCTTTGTGCCTCGGTGTGATGGACAGGGCCCAAAATGATCCAAGATCTACTCCGTACATTTATCTCGGGAACATGCATGGACTGGCTCACCGAATTTGTACTCCTCCATTGTTCAGCTCAGAGTGAACTCGATCTTCAGCAGGGCTTTGTATGACAACTCATCGTTTTTTTCTTCTTCTTTTTTCTTGTTGAATACTGATTTGGACCGTAGTTCAACATCCAATGTCATTCTGCTTCAACCATGCCAAAGACAATGTACAAGGACTTGGAATCATCCTCGTCGGGGGGTTGTACTCAGAACGAGAAGAATGACTCTTCCAACAAGGACGGTTCAATATCCAAAAGCATCGTACTCGAAGCTATGAGATGGCACTTATCCCAGTCAGTGGCAGACTATAGACTCGAGCCGTTCTGCGTGGTGGACCTAGGCTATCTCGTTACCCGATATGAAGTGTGGCGACGCTCCCTTCCTAGCGTTATGCCATTCTATGGTATGTACGCCGCCACTATCACTCTATCCCACATACTGATAGGCCCGGCGGCTAGCTGTCAAGTGTAATCCAGATATTCATATAATCCGATTATTGGGATCTCTGGGGTGCGGCTTCGACT
Source organism: Aspergillaceae sp. MA 6039 (assembly GCA_003004485.1). NCBI lineage: Eukaryota > Fungi > Ascomycota > Eurotiomycetes > Eurotiales > Aspergillaceae > Aspergillaceae sp. MA 6039. The sequence goes on along the minus strand of PQMF01000033.1, from coordinate 42,448 downwards.
GTGCATCCCGAACCGAGATTGAACTGGTGCTGGCTCAGGGGATCTCTCCTCGAGATATCATCTTTGCCAATCCATGCAAGAAGATTCCCGACATCATCTATGCCTATGAAGCGGGTGTTAGTCAAATGACATTTGATAATAGAGCTGAGCTCAATAAAATCCATCAGTGGTTTCCCACAGCACAGCTTATCTTAAGATGTTTTGCCTGTGATCCATCCGCCACTTACTCATTAGCCTCCAAATTCGGGGCATCCCCGCAAGTCGCCAAGAAGCTATTGCAGGATGCAAAGGATCTCAATATGGCTATTACTGGCACTAGCTTCCATGTGGGGTCTGACGCTAAAGACCCCAGAGCTTTCGATACCGCAATCCGCAATGCCCACCACGTTTTTCGCGAGGCCCGAAGGATCGGCCACGATAAGATGCACCTGCTTGACATCGGAGGTGGGTTTACAGAACAGGCGTTCGCCCAGACAGCCGTCCCCATCCAACGTTCCTTAGACCAACATTTTGGCAGTCTGGACGGAGTGGCCGTCGTTGCAGAACCAGGTCGATACTTTGCCGCGGGCACAACGACACTGGCCTGCAGCATTATCGCTCGGCGAGATGTGACTGAGAACATGCCAGACGAAGGAAGCCAAGGATCCTGCCACATGCTGTATTTGAACGACGGTATATACGGTACCTTTCTCAGCAATATATGGGAGCCTGCATCTCAGCCGCAGGTCCTCCGCGCATCTGGCCAATTTTATCCGCCTGTCAGCCCGGACCAGGACGAGAAACACATACTGTGGGGTCCCACCTGCGACGGAATTGACTGCATCCTTAAATCCGTAGATCTGCCAAAAAAGCTCGCCATTAACGACTGGCTTTACTTTGACAATATGGGTGGTAAGTCTGACCCGTTTGCTGAAGAACCGATCCATTGACTTACATAATGATAGCCTATACAACTTGCCTTGCAACCGCGTTTAACGGATTTGACACTCGCCGGGAGACCCTCTATGTTTCCACGCACCCGACAGCAGACGCATACCTCCAAAAAAGGCTCCATGGAGGCCAGTGTCGAGAAGCGGCGGGTGGATTTTCTTTGTCATAAACAATTCATCACTACAAGGGTCAAGTACTGTATGCACATGTATTCATATCAAGCAAGATTCTGTGTCCATAATCCCGGGGATAGGTAGTCAAGCACCACCTCCAGGTCGATTCCAGCCTCTGCACACTTGTCTTTCAGCTCTGTGCGCTCCTGGATGTAATAATTGCCGTCATCAGGAGGCACCAGAAGGCACCGGATGGCGATTCGTTTAAGGTGTGGCAAATGGCTGTCCAGAACATATTGTACACAATCATGTAGCTGTGTCTCAGAGTCCCAATGCCCAATCAATTCTGAATTATCCCACTGCAGACACAATTCTTCCAGGGTGTCTGGTAGCAAGTCACCAAGGTCCTCAGATTGTTCTGGATGCCACCCCACAAGTAAGGTGATGGGTACTTCTGCAGATTGGAGATGGGAGAATCCATTCAGGAACCCAGTGAATTGGTTCCTGGCATCATAATCTGCCTCAGTTCCAAACCCATAGTATGATTCCTTGTATGGATAGTACTCTATTCCCATAGAGAGCTTTTCTAGAGTATCACTGACAGACTCCAGGCCCTCTAGAATGTATGAGCATGTTTCCAAGGCTTGTTCACTGTTCCACCGATATGCCATGCCCAGGTGCAGAGATTTCAATGTGACCATCTGAGACAGCAGAGATGGCACATCTTCTTCTTTGATAGTCGCTCGAGCAATGACCAATGTGTGGACATTATTTAGATTCCCCTGTTTCTCCTTCTGGGTGATAACACCTTGAAAACTCCGTAGCCAAATGGATATGGATTGGATGGAGGGCAGATGGAACCAGGCCATGAATTGATCAGAATCACAAGAAGGGTAGCCATCTGAATCAAGGTTTGTTTTAAAGATCTCATCAAGCCTTTCAGACTGGGGCACATTACTGCCATAGTCAACAGTCATCAGAGAGTTGAAAGGTGATAGCACATCTTTTGGTGCAGAGTGTAATGCATGCTTCAACATCAATCCAGGAAACCCTGAGTTCCAGACAAAGGAGTAGTCTAAGTGAAGAGTTTGAAGATTGTGTAGTTGAGAAAGGAGAATAGCCACATAGGCATAGGAATTGCCCATCTCCAGTGCTTTATGCCATTTGAATGCCTCAGGGAACAGGGCTTTGTTGACAATAGACTGGGACTGTTCTATAATGTTGCTGAAGCCCTCAGAATCTTGGTTCCATGGTGATACATCCTGGTCCTCCCGTGGATCACCCTCCCATTCTTCAAGACGGACATATTGTGGAGATGAAAGGATTGAGACATGCTGGATATTTGAAGCCAGCTTGGGGCACAGGAGGATAGCTTGCAGTAAGTGCAGAATGCGTGCCCTGGGCACGGTGTTCCACTCCCAGGAAATCTTGTTGTAAATTGAAGGTTGGACATACACAGTGGTCCTAACTGCAGAGAGAAAAGTCACAATCTCATCAGCTTCAAGATGATCAAAGACTTCCATCCAGCAGTCCCTGGACATCAGCTGGCACAAACTACCGCATATAGCATTAGCAAGATGCTTATGACATGTCTTCGTTGTTATGCACTCACTCTGGCCTCTTTAAATGCATGATTGATTTCAATGGAGCAGTAGTCATTTGCAATCGAGGTAGTATTGCTCTTCTCGTCCAGTTCATTATTTGGCCGATCTTGTAGTCGATGGCGGACCCGACGGTTCTTAAGTAAACGGATAGGGCGGGCGGTGCTTCGCAAGGCGTTTTTCCCCGGTCCACAGCGATCGGTGCATTACGCCATTATCGAAGAAGGGGGAATGAATAAAAGAGCAATCCAGGGTCTGGCGGATACATAAGTTTGTCCAGTCAGTCTCATCCACTACTAGAAGAAGAGTGAGAGCCTTATTTTTTATTGTCATGCCCTCTCAGATTGATTCCCGAATCCGGGCGGTACGGGTAATCAGTGCCTCCGAATTCTGGGTCAGTGTAGTCCTTGAGGTAGGGAAAGCAAACAATGACAGCAGCACCTGCTCTGCAGCGCAATTTATATTAGCTTATTCCACAAGCAACGAGAACGGGCGTAAATCGCGGGGGGGGACAAACAAACAGCCTAGACTCAAAATCCCACCCACTGCAATATTATTAACCGTGACATGCGCAAGTTTCATATGATAAATGCTGGAAGCAGACCGATGATAAAGTCAGTAGGGGCTGCGACGGCACTTCACAGGTATGCAATGTCAATGAGGACCTGTATGTCAACGCATTTGCCATTTCCTAACTCATGCGGTTCCAAAAGTGGTTGATGGGCGTGCACTGGAAGATGGTGAAGAAGAGCAATCTAGCCAGTATGTATATGTTGAGTGCCATGGTGGCGTAGAGAATACCAATATGAATGCGACTGACTGTGATGCGGAGTGGCATCAGGATAAAGTCACCAACCATTCTGTGCGGCCGGGTTGAGGGACCACAACACGTCCACACACAATCGCCGCCATAGGGGAATTCTTCTTAGTTTCCTCAGTCAAATGATGAGTACCGACACCGGACACCACGGGACGGTGAGGATTCGGCGCCCTGGGAGCTAGAGGCAGCGCTCTCATCCAGTGTGCTCGCCGGAGGCTATTGTTAGCGCTTCAGGCTGGTAGGGCTGGTCAGCACAGTTCTGGCGAGTAGCTAGCGACTAGCCGTCGAATCAGTATTTTACTAGTTGAAAAATAGTATGATAGTAGCTGTAGTGAGGAATAAAACAAATCGTTTGATTATTCTCTATCTGTCTCTCAATGCTGTACTTCCCCGGGGCCACCTTTACTCCCAGTGATAACGGGAAATCGTCGAGACTCGATCAAAACCAGCGGGTCGATATAGCCGCAAAAGAGAGCTGTAGCGCTAAAATACGATGACTATGAAGTAGGGAAGGAAGCAATCATAATAAGAGAAAGCGATTGCGCGAACTGAGCAATAAACAACTGATCAATTGACTAGTAAACTGACTGCCAGACACTGTAGTTGAGTAGTGTCATATCAGCACTTAAATACAAATGATATAAGCAATTGCTTTGACCAGAATCCGCAGGGAATGACTCAACCGAGACGCACGGCCATGGGGCAATCCCCGACTACGCCAGGCAGCTGTTGCCAAACCCTAATCCAGGGCGTTCCTTGGGGGTTCTCATAGATTACATTTTAGTAATTGGCATTGATGTTATTGGTTTGATTTTATCTATTGTGTATGTTTTTGATTGTTGCAGTGCACCTGGCACTGTTTCTCACTTTTGTGCAAGTCAATATCATAATGATACCATCATATTGCATATGATGCCAAGGCACAGTATTCATATCATTTTATCAAGCTTCTATTTTCAAATCTGTATAGCCAGGCTGCCAGCTCCCTAAATCTATGACTCTTTCACTCCACAGTTCATCAGTGACCCATGCAAACTGTCACAGTGAATAGTTAACTACCAGATTTGCCTGGCTACTGATAAATATCAATACAGATCTCCTCTGCTATTCACATTCTAAAGCTTGGTAGGTAAGTGAATTTTAAGACAGCTCTTCTATTATAAAACCACTGGATCTGAGTTTACTTTCCTCATTCTTCTCAATTTTCTGTTCCTATTTTCCTATTCCTTCCCCCAATTGCCCACATTCCTGTCTTCTTTCGGCTCCTCTTTTGCTCTTGTCCTCCTGCTATCCCCAAAGTCCTACGCAAAATGGCAAGTGTATTTTCTGGTACTGACGAATCTACTTCAACTCTAGTATTAGGGTGCGGCCTAACAGTGCGATACTATATAAGGCGCCTAGGGATATCTGGGTTGTGAGAAGCCAGATATAGTGGTCTTTTGGCCTACTGGCAGGTGCAAAGCCCTAGGTTGTCCCTTAACATCCAGCTCCTAGTGCCATGTCTCAACCATCTGTTGAGCCCTCTGGGATCATGTCTAGTTTGCCACCAAATTATGCAATGCGGTCCTTCACTAGCATGCAAGCACTCACTGCTGATGCTCGCGCCATTTTGGGTGAATTGAACAGAAACCAAGACAATGGCAATCAATACCTCCTTGTCCTATCGCTTCCTACTGCCGTCCGTGTGCACTTAGACAGTGATAAGAATGCTTTGGATGGCATCCCATTTCGCCTAATGTTTGACAGAGCCTCTGCCCTGGTGAAGGTCATTCCATCCTTTGAACACGACGTCTCGACCCGTGGATTAGTGGAAAATATCCTATTCAAAATCTTCATTCTCGGCGTGCCAAGGGAACAGTATCGCTTTGCTGGAACCACCACGTTCCGCGCAGCGACCAGAAACAAGGGCAAGCAACCCGACGACTGTTTTCTACCGTGGTCAAGGCTACCCCATGGTCGTCAGCATCCATTAAACTGGCCAACTCTGGTAATCGAGTCAGGGGTTTCGGAGTCTCTTCCAAAGCTTCGTGAAGACGCCAGATGGTGGTTCGAAAACTCTTCGGGATTGGTTCGTACGGTCATCATTCTGAGCATCAACCGAGCCCGTAAAACCATACGGCTGGAGAAATGGCAGCTCGCGGATCCGAACTCACCGACCCCATCCACAAGTACAGCAGCTCTTTCAATCCCACCACCCCTCATGCAGCAGCCCGCAGCTAGCCAACGCCCTTACGCAGCACAGACTACAATCATTACACCCACAACAGTGGCCGGTGATGTTCCTCTCGTTCTTCACTTCCATGGTCTGTTCGACAGGCGTCCAACGGGTACGGAAAGCGATATTCTGTTGGATGGCCCGACTCTAATGGACATCGCGCGTTCTCTGGCCTAGTAGACTTGCTTGTCTTTTTCCTTCTCTTTTCTGTTGTTTTTTTTGGTTCTCCTTTTTACAGCCGCCCTAATTTTCATTTTCATTTCTGTTCTTATGCTTAATTTCGATCATTAGTTTTTGAACAGGTACTTTGATCTCATTTCCATCTTGTAGAGCCCTGCAATTGCAGGTGCCAGCAGCACCTCTAAAATGATACAATGTAATCGTTGCATATTGGTGCGTTAGATATCTTAAACCGAAGTTTTAAACAATCATTCACTACCTATATCCCAGGAATAGGTAAGATGCCTGCAAGATTTAGGATGGTACCAAGTATCTCATGAACACAAGAAATACCAGGGCAGATGCCGAATACACATCTTAGGTGTCGATGATATACATGTACGCGATGATGAAAATTGTGGTGGTCCCGTAGCTGAACAAAGCAGAGACAATAAGCGGGTTAATCCCCAGTCAGTCTTGAAAATGGTTCTTATGATTGTTATTCTTATCTGCTGCATCTCACTTATGTTGCTTGTCCAACCCATCCAGAATAGGCTAATTAGCATAGCAGGTGCATTGCACAACATTGCATACTAGAGCCTTGTCTTCAGGCTGGTACATGAGTTCTGCTTGTACTCTTTGGCTGTTCATGAATATATAACAGGCACAACACAGGCCATTAGCAGGATACCATAGTATTCCTACCCACACAATCCTATTAATTCCCTGGTAGACTTTATGCCTCACCAAAGAAAGATATATAACCTTCCAGGAAGGTGAAAGGGACAGTGTAAATAAGTGTCAGGTAACAAGACATCAAAATAATGATTACTTCTGTGGACATCCGGATATGTTTAAGGAATTTAACTCAGGACAAATATCACTCTCAGCAAAGAGCGAAGTGGCTCAAAGCCAAGCGGTCAGAGTTTGTCAGAAATCAGGGGAAACTTCATACGATGAATATGTTGCTGTAAATAACTCTTTGAAGCGTGCACAACCCCTTTTTCTAATATATGCAGGAGATATATGCATGAAAGATCTTGCCTTAGAGACAAACGCTTTCAAAAGACTATGAGGTGTCAGGGAATAACAGTAATTGCCTCAATTAAAATTTATTGTACAACAGAGCATCCCAAATTGGAGAAAAGAAGGAAAAGCTCCCAGGGTAGTCTTCAGGACTCTGCTCTCACCGCTTAGGGCTAACGAGGTTTCTGCCGAGTCTTCATCTAAGGGTTCTTGTACGAACCAATAACTGCGTCACGGGCTTGGACTAGTAGATAATAAGGAAACTGACTTTCCTATCTAAACTAGCGTAGCCATCGTCAAGAATATCAAATCTAAGATTCTCGCGTACTAGCCTGGTCCTGCCGCCATAGCCCGTTAGCTTGAGCAGTTAGCCTTATGACAGACCAGATGCCCAGGGTCATTTCGTGTGAAAGGCCAGCTTGTAGGAACAATTGTAATCATTAAATGAGAAATACAAAGATGTACTTGACGTGGTACGGCTTAGCCGATTGGTAGCAACCAACGACCCGAAATCCACCAACCAACCACCTCACAGATATTTCTCGGCGCATTCTTCCAACCCATGAAGCCATATCCCCAGCGTAGGATGAGACAAGTACCCAGGAACCTTCTCAAAATGCTGATAGAGGCCGTGAGCCCTGTCGTTGCCTTTCCTCCTCTTCCTATCTTTATCTTTTTCTTTCATGCCTTAACATCTTTTCCATTTCGAAAGTCGTGTCATTGTAAACATGCTCAGATATTGTGGATGCAGACCCTGCTGAGCTATCACTCAAATGCCCTCTGACTATCCATCGGTCAATTATGAACGTATCAGCTACACTCTATGCGGAAAAGTCTATGGAACAGCCTCTGGTGCCTGAGGCACTATAGGTCCTCAGGCAGACAAGGTCGGGCCAACTATCTTCCGACATGTGACTCGCAACCGATTGTAGTACGATGCTAGTCACGTGATTTCTTGGCACCCTCGCTTAGGCCAGGCAGTAGATAGTTCGGCCATCCACCTAATTAATCAAGCATACGTGCCTACTCAAAGCCTAGATAACATCAATCACAAAAGCATATCAAAATTTTCAAAATTAACCGTTACACTTAAAAATCCCATATCTTCATGTAAATCGACATTTTAGGGGAGCGTTTTGGTTTATGTTGTGGTTATTACTGATAGTCGAAGCCGTCATTACTGGAATCGCAAGCTGTGATTGGAGGAAGGGTTCCCCTATCTGTACGTAGTACGTAGTACGGAATTACGTACAGAATCTCGATCGCTTTCTGCTTCGTCTTTCTCTCTTTCTCAATCGTCTCCCTTCCATGTCACATTTGAACTTCGCGCATGATCCCATTGACGAGCTGTACCTCAATCCCCATGTCGAACAATATCTCTACCCCACCTTAATCGCCCTGGCCTGGTGCAACGCCATCGAACTCATCGTCCTCTGTTTCAATACCTTCAAGCGTTATGCTGGCCCCTACTTCTGGAACCTCTTTGTTGCCTCGCTGGGCATCATTCCCTTTGGCCTTGGCTACTTCCTGAAGATATACGGGATCACTTTCAGCCACTACTTCCTGGAGATTATCATCGCCGACATCGGCTGGTCTGCCCTGGTCACCGGCCAGTCCCTCGTCCTTTGGTCACGCCTCCACCTTGTCCTACACAACCCTTATATCCTCCGCGGCCTCCTTCACCTCATCATCTTTGACGGCGTCCTCTTGCACACCTCCGGCACTGTTCTTGAACTTACCAACAATGCTCTACCCAACTCCCGTTCCATCGCCCTAGCCTTTAGCATCAACGAGCGCATCCAGCTGATCTGGTTCTGCCTGCAGGAGTTGCTCATCTCCAGCATCTATATCTACGCGACCATCCAGCTCCTAAGGCTGGACGCATGCTCCTTTTCGCGCAGCATTTTGACGCAACTAATCGGTGTCAACATTGTCATCATACTGCTGGACATAGCCGTTGTGGCCGTCCAGTACACTGGCTTTTTCACTTTCCAGGTGACGTTCAAGGCGCTGGTCTATAGCATCAAGCTCAAGCTGGAATATGCTATCCTTGGCCGTTTGGTGGAGGTTGCCCATGTTCGGACTCAGACGGATGCCGCTCGCTTCCGCTTTTAGTTGTATTATAGCACATAGAATGGCACTTTTGAATACCCCAATACCTCAAATATCTCAACCAATGTTATAGATTACTCTGGGCCAGCTGTTGTCAGTCTAAGGCGGCCTAATTTCTTTGAGCCGTCTATTGGGATTCCAATTCGCATCGCCAATGAATCGACCTAAGGCCGCAGCAATAAATAAAAGGAACAGCTCCCTCAATCAGTATCTTAAGAGTTGCGTCCCCAGGCCAGTCTGATGCGAATGAACGCTCTTGTCTTGGATGGGAGAACTGATTCTTAACATATGGCCATCTCGTTATTGCGGGGCTCGCTATAACAAAGTTTTACTCTGCAGAGTATCCCATTATTTCTGAACGCTGTTAGTTCTCTAGGTTGGGCTTTACATATTTCAATCCTTTCTGAAAGTTGTTTACTTTTGAGAGCCTCAAGTCATGTTGCATCTCATCCAGTTTATGGCAACCCAGTCAAGCATTTGCCGTCTACTCATCTGTATCACAAAATACCTTCAACGCCGCGCTGTCAACAATCAAGCCCCACAATTTGTTAGAGGCATCTCCTCCTGCCTATCCACCCAAGAGCTCAGTGGCTGAGATCATTGCCTTCCATCAGGGTCTACGCAGCACTTGCGATCCAATTGTTCACCCTCTTTTACTCATTATCATTGACAAAAATGATTTCAACCAATCTGATGTGCTGCTTGTGAATCTAGGTGCCTACAATGGCTTGCCGTGGAAAGTAGATTATATGTGCCATCCTATACATGATGCAGAAGCAGTATTGACGATTGGCCAGACAGACTGGGAGGAAACACTTGATAATGCCCAATTTGGGCTCCAACGGCACTGATATTTTGCAAAGTATCCCACTCATCCTCTGGAATGCCCAAAAGAAAATTATGATTGCCAAGATGATGGACGCTGGTGTGCAAGATATTAGGACGCTTCCAGGAGCTGAAGCAGCTAATTTGCTGGTGGGCATTGCAATGGGAGTCGGGACTTAGAGGGTGACAGTTATCATGAGGCAATCAGGCATTGCCATTGCATTGTTTTTACTCACCTTCAGCTCCAAAGGCATCACCTCAATTACCTGCACCCAACTAGAGATCACCCAGGCATCACTCTTAGACCAGCAATGAGAAAAGGGCAGAATTGACAGTTGGCTGTGTGTAACATGTGTGATGTGTCTTAAGTATAGCTGAGCGGACGGGAATCCTATGCTCCACACCCTATGGTCGTGAAATAATATTATATTTCGATGCCATTCTTTATGCTGGTATATATACACATATCGAGAATAGACAGGGATAAAAAAATTGCTCCAGAGAAGTTTCCCTGGTCATTATGCAGACAGTTCCTCATAGCCCTGCCGCTCACGAAAATTGATGCTGCAATCGCCCTTCGGCCTACAGGTCAAGAAATCGTTCCAATCCGGGTCCGGCTGACAGTCCATCGCCTCACCCTGCCCGCCAACTATGGCCATGTCGAACCTCATCAGGGCATAGGCCACGACAAGCTTCATGGTCAGTGTAGCAAGCCTCTGGCCCTTGCACATATGCTTTCCCCCGCCCCAGCCAATGAACATCTCCTCTTGCTGGATATTCCGAGCTGGGTTCCACTGGAGCGGATCTGGGTAGACAGCAGAGTTAAGTAGAGTGTCTGAAAAAGGATAGACGACAAAGGCACCTGAAGGAACAGTGTAATCGCCGAAAGCGAGATCTGGACCCATATTCTTCCGTACTGCTGTGTGGGGCTGGGCTCGCCGAAGTGTCTCACGAATGCATAAGTCAAGTTGGGGCATTTCAGATTCCCAGGCCGCGAGAGGAATAGCGGAAAGTGTTTCGACAATAGCTTTGCCAGAAAACGTTGGCGGTTTTGCAGACGTGTAGGTTGACATGAGTGTCTGGATCTCTTCGCGAACAGCAGAGTTCCAGGATCGCTCATAAGAAAGGAACATAAGAAGCCACATTCCTGCAGTAGGCAATGAATCAGCCAATGGCCAACCAAAAGGTAGGGGGTTAATAACATACCTATTGTTCCAGTAGAGCGGGCTCCAGCTATTGGTAATCCCATCATGAACTTTAAGGCAGTGATAAGTCAGCGGTAGTCCGTAAAGAAAGAATGGAGAGAAAATCCGAGGGAATATATGCTTACTCCCAGAATACACTGGTGCCCTTCTTCCGCTTCTAATAGCTGTTGCAGGGTATCGTCTCTCTTAATTCCACTTTGTTTCCTTTCGTGAACAGCATGGTTGAAAATGCGGTAGACACTCATGGAAGCCCAAAGCTTCCGGAATGTAGCGAACCCAGGGATCCATGGGAACTGACTTGTCAGGGGCTTGACGGAAGAGTCAATAATGTCGTATAGGTACTTCAGACGAGATACTAGCGCTGGATCCTCAGCGACCTCGTATGAGGAGACTGCGCGTATTATCATTTGGAACGTCACCTAAAATGGAAACATGCTGTCAACGAACCGAACCCTCTTTAAGCACTTGCTGGGAGGGACCTAGAGGCATACATACATCATGTACTGTCGAGCAGGGGTCTAAGACGCCCTCACTACCCCACAAGTCCATCTTGCGATGGCAATCCGATAACAACTGAGGAAGCACTGCAGCCAGATTAGTGTGTTGCCTTAAAGCATGAGCGAAAACGAGAACACTCACAAGGCTGTAGGCTATCAGGTCGTTGTAATACACTCAAGCGTTTGTAGATACCGTGCAGAGCGTGAGGGTCAAGACCAGTAGGGATCTAGGAAGCTTAGTCCAAAATAAGCAGATACAACAAGAACAAATGGTAACATACTGTCCCTACGAGGACCTGGAAGCCTTCATATAAATTCAAGCCCTTCTCTCGAAAGAAGGTGCGCCGCGCTTCGTCTCCAGAGACAGCAGTAACTTCATTTTGGAATAGTCTGAACCGGAAAGCCGAGGACGATGTAGTCCTAAATCCATTTGCGAGGAATTCGAACGGGGTTTCAAAAAAGGACTGGGCTATTTTGCCCACAGGCAAGAGTAGCTGCGGAGAAGAGTCATAGTCCTTTGAAGACAATGCTGCTCGAGGACTAAGAAACGGATATAAAAGAGCAAGCAGTACAAAGGCAATGAGTGACAAGCTTGTCGTAGTGGTTGGAAGAGTGAGGAACGACTGGGCAATGCCCTGTAACACCATAGTTGAAGTCAATTGATGGCATGGCCTTCTGCAGGTGACACTAGGCGGGATTAAATGTAAACAATCTCTTTATCAGGCCCTTTGTTCTTTTACAAGTCCCTTGTCTCTTCTATCATGATAATCTCTTTTGGCGGGTCCCGTGTCGAGTCGTTAAAATCATTATAACCACCGAAGCGGAACAGCCGGGCGTTCTGTCAGAGCAAGACATCGTCGTGTCAGAATTAATCGCTGTAATAGGTGAGATCTGAGATCTGATAGAAAATCCCATTGGACCGGAGGAGATGATTGGCACAATATTCCATTGGAGTATAGTTTCCGGGCACTGAAATGTTATAAACCCTGAATATACCCTCCCCCAAGTATTACGCTTCAAACAAAGATACCCTCCCGACACAGTCGCCTTCCCACCAGAATGGCTCAGAAGTGGAAACCATCTATCATCCCGGCCCGGTCACTATCCCGTTCCTCTACCGCCTGGTCATTACAACCATAGAGCCCCTTTTCGCAATCAATGGCGCCATGCAGTGCGTGGGATATCCCAGCGTTTACATGTCAGTTATGACTCGAGGTGGTGTTGCCTTCGACCCGACGATGAGGTTCCTGCACACGCAACTGGCTGGTGCATGGCTGTATTTTGCCTTCGTGGAAGCAGTCGTGCTACGTGTGTTCAGTGACGATGAGCGCCTGTGGAGATTTCTGGCCATGGGTATGCTGCTCAGCGATATGGCCTGGTGTCATTCGGCAGCACAAGCCGTCGGCGGCTGGACAATCTGGTCCAATTGGACTGCGTGGACGGCAGAGGATCACTTCATGTTCTGGACTTCCGCACCGATAACGGTTATGAGGATTTGCATTGTCCTCGGTATCGGCCAGCAGGGTAATCTTGTGAGCAAAGATAAACACTGATGGACCCTTGAGGTGGAAGAAGCAAGCAAGCAAGCAAATTGTCGACCGTCACGAATCACGGCCCTGAATCATTCAAATGTTTCTTCTATGTTTTACTGCAAGTTGCCTCGGATCTCTGATTCATTGCCTGTTGTTGGATTTCATGTCATCCGAGAAATCTCCTATCGAACATTCCAAGAATATTCCAAGAACCTTCCATCTTCCATCGGTATTCCATCTACAAGTCGCCAGTTAGCCACGATTCAGGGTCTCCAGAGTCGCTTGTCAGTTACGACTCAGATTGACTCACTTGCCACATTCCACGTATCCAGAATGACCTATAGAAGGAAGCCTTAATCCGAATACGTATACGAATGAGCCTTCGTTCTCTTCTGCCATGTGCCCTCCCCCTCATTCTTTCATTGACTCAGAACAGCGTTGGATGTAACCAATGGTGTTTTGAAACAGGTAACCGCGGGTAAAACGAGAAGCAATGTGATTGACCCGCTGTCACGAACCAGTTCCATGTATTCATACGTACGGTGTACTCCGGGCACATGCTACTCGATGGGCTCCGCACCAGACTAGGGGTATGTAACAGCGATATCCAAAGTGATTGGTTGGGACAATTGTTACAAAACACCGTCCAGGGCACGTCAGAGAGGGATAGCAAGAAACACTGCGTCAGTGGAAGAGGGGGTAGTAGAAGGTCGATCATAGGGCTGGGAATTATAGCTCAGAGGAGATTGGCTTAGGGTTGCTTGACCGGCCGAGTGGTGTAAGGTCGGTCTGCTGCCCGACGGTTCACCGCTTAGGGTTGCTTAGTGGGCGTGACTCGTCATGATTAATGCCTGAAAACCCAGGTGTATAATGAGACACTTCGGCCGGGTCCCATTTCGGGCGCGCGTTCGAATCTCACTGTCGACAGTTACTTTGCTTTCGATTTATTTTTGAATCCTCATAGTTGTACTTCTGACATGATCAAACAACTACATACACAATTACATATACAGTATATAGTATATATCAAATATATTACATTTGCAGGTCCGGGGTAAGACACCGCATTACTTGCACTCCCACTCAACAACATACATGAAAGCCTCCCCCAAATACCCCGTCAACATCAGCCCCTGCGCATACTCGATCAACTCCATACTGGGGACATTCAACGAACGAAAGCGTTCACTGTCGCCGCCGCCGCTGCGGACATTCACGCGGCGGTCGATCATGGCGTTGAGCATATCACGGCCGGGGGTGACGAGGAGGTAGCGGGACTGCGCCGGGGAGGGTTTGGAGGAGATACAGGGAGTGTCGGTGGCGGTAGGGGAGGTCCATTGGAAGGGCGTTATGTGCATGCCGGTCTCGTCAGGGTTAGGCTCTTCGGGAATACCGCCATCCTTAGTGACCGACGACGATGACGGACGTCCGCTATCCAACAAGGCGTACTGCACGTCGAAATCGGGCGAGAACAGGACAAAGGTATTAGCCGTGGAACTCAATTTCATCCGGAACGTGGTGAAGTTCCGCGGGTCGAGGTGGTAGGTGTACGTTGCCAGGACGTTAATATCGGCCGGGTCAGGGCACTGGATGTTGAGGAGGGCTTGGTCCTGGGCTGCCGGGGGACAGCGTGGGCGAACATTGAGAGATTTGGATTCATGGAGGGAGACGGAGGGGATGCACGAGGAGATATGGGCTTCGATGCCTTGAGCGTGGCAGGCTTCGCTGCAGAAGCGGGTGATTTTGCATGCTGTATCAGTCAGTATCCGGAGTCTTACAGCACAGGACAGGGGGCCAGGAGGGAAATACCGTTGCAAATGATACGGGTTGGCGAGCCGCACTGCCTACACGGCGCAGGCTCGCCCAACCCCCAATCCTTCCGTTCCGCAGCGAGCAGTTCGCGACGGCGATTCAGCTCGGCGATGCGCTTCTCGGCGTATCCGATTCTCCTGCGCGAGTGGTGATTCTCCGGCGTGCGGCGCGCCATATGCACCAGCTGTCGATACGCATGGACCGCCTTCTCGATGGAATCGAGGTGTTCCCTCGACACGCACAGCGCACTGAGCGCATCAAACGTCTCCGGGGCCTCGGGTCCCTTGACAGCCAGGCAGTCGTCCACCAGTGCCTCGAAGAGATCCGCAGCGTCACGATTCAGGCCGGCGTCCATGTAGGCGCGGCCCAGGCGGTGCGTGACCTTCAGCGAGTCGGATATCCGAGAGCGACGGTACTGCTCGAGCACGTCTTTGATATCCGTCGGGAAGTCGAAGTTCTCCAAGCACTGGATGTAGCGCACGACGGCCTCGCGGGTGACCGGGTGGAAGACGCCAAAGAAGGTCCGGCAGTGTGGAATGGTACGGGTGCAGATGGTGCGGGATTCCTTGTTCAGACCGAGTTTCTGGTACAGCAGGGAGAGCTTGTTCATGGCGCTGAGCGTGGTGCCGTTCTGGATGCCGAAGACCGTGTCCAAGGCCGGCACGGCCTTTTCGAGGAGCAGGAGCGCGGATTCCAGATCCCCCAGGTGGATCTTGGCCGAGGCCAGGTCTTGCATGCTGTTCAGGGTTTCCGGGGCGTTGTGGCCTAGGGATTTGAGGCGGCCGGCGAAGGACCGCTCGTACAGCGCCGCGGCTTCGGACGCACATCCATCTTTCTCGAAGAGAATGCCTAGGTCATGCAGGACCTCGAAGTTCCGGGGATGCTCGCGGCCAAGGGAGCGTTTGTACAGCGCCAGGGACTCCACGAGACAGGCCTGGGACTCCATAGTCATCTTCAACCCCCGGTAGGCCTGGCCCAGGCCATGCATAAAGGCCGCACGCGCGAGCTTGTCGACGTCCAGGCCCGGCGTGTCGTGCAGCAGGCCCAGCGCATCGAGGTACTCGATGATCGCGCCTTTCAGGTTTCCCTGTTTCAGGAACGAGTCGCCGCGCATTCGCATGGTCAGCGTGCGCGACCAGGTCGTCGCGCTCGACAGCTCATCTTTCAACTGCAAGAACAACTGCGCGACCTCGTCCATGTGGAGGATGCGCTGCCGGCCCGACGCATCGTGGACTATCGCCGTGCCGGAGAGGTACTGCATATGCACGAAGACATTCTGGCTGCCCCGGAGCAGCGCAACGTACTCTGCGTCGGTGGCTTCCATGGCGTTGAGGTCATCCTTGGACTGCAGCGCCTCTCTCGCCTGGTCCGTGTCGAATCGCCCGGAGCGAGAGGGCGTGTTCTTCCCGCTTTCCTCCTTGGCGTCTTTGGAGACGAAGGAGAAGCGCACGGTGTTGACTCGTTTCATCAGTCTCTGGCCGCGGTTTGATGATTTGGTGCGTGATAGACCTAGGCTATGTCAGTTTTACCGTACAAAAAATGGAGCTACAGGGTTAACCACACCTTTTGGTGTCTTGCGGCCAAACAGCTTCTGGAAGAAGGAATGCCTCTTGGTACTGTTCTTCGAGGGGTCTGGCGTTGGTCCATCGTCCTCGAGATCGCCCCGCGACTCGGTGCTGTCTCTGGGACAGTCTCCTTCTTCTTCTTCGCAGAGCGTTAGGGCAGACCGTTTATTCCCGAGGGTCGGGCCACCGGGTGCTGCCTCTGTTAGCTGTCACCATCCTGCCTGCCCACCAATTCGCTATCTTGCGGACATACCACTCATGGTGATTCCACCGGGCTGGCCCAGTGCACCATTGACGTTGCTTTCTAGGCATTGGAAGACGCCGTTCGGGGCGTGGACTGGACGAGTCAGTAAGCCCTAGTCCAGTACTCGGCACAAGTCAGATATACGCACCTCGCTCTAGGTCATATAGACCGGCAAAGCTAATAGCGACGATCTCGTCTTCGTCCGCCTGCGAGAGTTCTGTCACCAGTCAGCATCACAGAACAACACATGCACAAGCACAAGCACAAGCGACAACAAACACATACTCCTAGTCGACCACGAATCCCGAAGCTTCTTCGCTCTCTTGGAGAAAGTCTTGTCCACATTGGACGTCAACGCTGGCGCGACGGGCACCTTTGGCCCTCGTCTCGCGGTGATACTCGGGCTCCTGCTGCGGCCGGGACTGGTCAGGTCCATGGGGCTTTCTCTTAGACTACCGCTGTCCCGGGGATCGTTGAGGATGGGTTCGTAGGAGATGTTGCATTTTTCGCCGCAGTTTTTGCATTCCACGAG
Source organism: Aspergillaceae sp. MA 6039 (assembly GCA_003004485.1). Taxonomy (NCBI): domain Eukaryota; kingdom Fungi; phylum Ascomycota; class Eurotiomycetes; order Eurotiales; family Aspergillaceae; species Aspergillaceae sp. MA 6039. The sequence goes on along the minus strand of PQMF01000033.1, from coordinate 25,260 downwards.
AGACGGGGTTCCTGTTCTTGTTAGAGCTGGCTGGCTGGCTGGCTGGCGGCATGCTCACGTTTATGCCTGTGTACTCGTTCTTTCTCTCCCATGGTGAAGGGTTTCTCGCATTTTGCGCAGAAAAAGCGCACGGGGCGACAGTCGAACGCGACTAATCTCTTTTCCAGACGGTATCCTTTTGTGATGAGTCTGTTGGCAGTCAGTCAGTCAACATCCAGTTCCAGTTCCAGTTCCAGCTCTTGAGTCCTACATACCGATCCCGGGTCATCACATAGACAGCCACGGCACTTCCGGGACAATACTTGGTCAAGTAATGGCCCTCCAGCTCTGCGCTGTATGACAGTCAGCTCTGCTATCACCAGCCTCCGGGCCACCAAAGATGGCTGGGTTGGGGTTCGGGTTCATACGTCGACGAAAACACAGCATCACAGTCCGGACACCGAACATCCACAGCCCCAAGCACACCCCCATCATCACCACGAAACGGCGGAAAGTCACGAAGCGCCTCTTGGAACGTATCCGGACCCGGTTCTTCAGTAATAGCATCTCCATTCATCGCCCGCCCAGCCAGCGACAACAACACCTCGGATGCGCGCAGGATGCGCGTGCGGCCGTGGAGCCGATTCGAGCTGGCGTCCGATACGCTGCTCAGGGTGATTTCCTTTTCGAATTCGCGCCGGGTGTCGTGTATCTCCATGATGGCGGCTTTTCAGCGTTGAAGCTGCGAAAAGACAACAGTCGGGTCGGGTCTGGTCTGGTCTGGTCTGGTCTGGTCTGGTCTGGACAGCAGAAGACAAACGGGCACCTAGGCATTAAACCAAACCCAACAGAAAAACGGGTGAGCCATCATTTTCAATCGAGTACGGAGTGACTACTACAAGCAAACAAGCATGCCAGTTCCGGTCCGGCCAAGGAGGGCGAGGAGGAGAATATCCATCCCTCGCATGGAACCGGGAATTGGAATTGTGCTGGAATGGTGAGATGTCATTTTGTCTCTAGCACTAGTCCATACGACATACTAGCTGCTTGGTCGAGAGTGTACTCGTACTCGTACAGAGGGTTAACTCCGACTCCGGCTGTGTGTCTGTATGTCAAGATGCTAACCCTGTATGTGTATCCCTAACTCCACGGACACACTATTCTACACTGACTTCCGTACAGAAAAACTGATAATATACCACGCCCTTGCATGGAAAACATATCTCACTTGTCAGAATATCGTTCTATGATTCATCATATCCATGCAGTAGCTAGCTAGCTAACTCACTCATCTATACGGACAGACTTCATGGATGCATACGCGGCACATGTGAGTGCATCGTACTGCATAACGTCTAGACAATGGAGGAACTGTCGCATGGATGTGCCTAGTTGAGCTGTATGATTATTGACGGGATCAGTGGGATTATTGTGCTTATTGTACAGTAGCTAGAGCCTACAGGGATGGCCCCATGCATAGCGCTATTGCTTTGGATTGGTTATATTCAATAATTCAGGTGTAGAACAGGTGGAATCTTCAATAATATGCAGATGTGAATGAAATGGAATGAGTATGATAATAAAAGTAAATCCCGTCGACACACAAGATCGCCCAAACACCGTACATAATGCAAATGTAGGAGTACAATGCACGCTTAAAAGAAGAAGACAGGTAAACATCGCCAATTAACAAAGAAATATCCAAGGGTATCACGGTCAAGTCAATCGTCAAAAATAGAAAAAAAAAAAAAACAAAGGCAGCTCACGCCCATCGCCACCCCGTCTCCTCATTAATAGTCCCCAACCCCCGAGCTGCGGAGGCCGACGCCTCACGTTCGCGGACGAGCAAGGCCACGGCGGCATTCACGTCCACGCCCTCGCCGGTATCCGTGGTGCGCAGGGCCCATTTGGCCTCGGTGTCGCGGAATCCGAGTTCGCGCACCATCATGTCAATCGCGCGGTCCACGGGGTCGAGGACGGGGCCGCCGACCGGGCCGTTGACCGGGGCGGACCACTGGGTTGGTTGGAAGCGTGGGATGGCGGGGACTGGAGGCGCCGGCTGCTGCTGCTGCTGCTGCGGGATACCATCTAATCCATTCATAACCACGGTGTAACTCGAAATGGGCCGTTCGTCGGAAAACGAGGTCCCGCTGGCGTTCATGCGCGGCTGCGAGCGTTGATTGCGCAGTTCCGCAGCAAACGCCGCCTGTCGGACACGGTGTTCCTGAAACGGCTGCTGCGGCGGCGGCGGCTGCAGGTCTGACGTTCCCGGTCGGGGATCTTGGGCAACGAACGACGACCGCGAGGAGTTGGTGCTGGCGGCAGACGAGTGCACGGACTGCTGAGACCAGGCGGCGAAGGCGTCTTCGCGGGACTTGTAGGTCTTGGAGACGGCCTCCTTGAGGAAGGAGGAGCGGGTGATTTCGGAGTCGTAGAGATCCCATTTGGTCAGGCCCATGTCATGGGCTTTCTGGAAGGTGGTGGTGGCATCTTTGATGGGACAGATGGAGCCGAGACAGAGCACGGCGGAAAGGCCCAGGGTGAGGACGTATGCGGTCCATTCTTCTGTTTGGAGTTAGCATCCACGCACACCAAGGGTCAAATCAACCAGATTATTCAGGAATGGGGGGGATGATGGGGCAGCCTACCTAACAGCTTTTCTTCTTTGTCGTGGTCACCGCACTTCACATCGAGGCCTTTGTATAGGCCAGCAGTCCGGGCCTCGGGGCACTTGCCATGGATGGGCTGGAGCAAAACACTCAAGCAGGTGAAGAGCTCGGTCATATCGTACATCTGACTCTGCGAGAGACCGCCGAGGTTTCCCATGGCAAAGCCGGCGGGCGGCTCGAACAGGACGTTGTTCATGCCAAAAGGCTCGGTGACGGACAAGGAGAGTAACGGGTGATGCTGAAGGTTCATGGCCTGCACGCCGCCATTCATCCAGTCCATCTGGCCGGCGATATCGTTCTCGCGGCCCTTGCCGCAGCCGAAGATGCGACAGAACGTCCAGACGCGCCAGAACGCGTCGTCGACGGCGGTGGCCCGCTCGGGGTCGACGCCGGCCAGGCCGCGGATGGTATCGGGACGGAGGAAACTGCCGCAGCGAGCCAGGATGAGCGATTTGAGCTGGGCGAGGGTGAAGATGTCCTGGGCGTAACGCTGGAGATACAGCGTGGGGGTGTAATCGGGGACCTGCGCATCGGGATCCAGCAGGAGCTGGAATTCGGTATCCCAGGGGGGGCTCATCTCGCGCAGTTCCCAGGCGGGCGGCGACATCTTGAAGACGGCGCCCTTGATCAGGTCGAGCTCATGCCGTTTGAAGATGCGGTAGAATTGACGGTTGACGATGGCCAGGCTGAACAAGTCGTCCAGCGAGGCCGTCTGTTCGAGGATGGACCGGACAGCCTGGTCGGGCATGCCGGCGGGCCATGCGACCGTAGATGACTTAGACAAGGGCAACGGGGCCGGTGAGGACGGCGACGACGGAAAGACCTCGACTCTGACGGCCGACGCGGGCATGCTATCGAGCTCGTAGATGATCTCGGGGGCCTGCAGACTGCCAGGCTGGTAGGGCAGGACGTAGGTGTTGTTGCGGCGCATCTTGCTGGAGGCGACAAAGATCTTCTCGTCGTAGTCAACGGGCTTGACGGGCTTGACGGGGCCTCCAACGGTCGGCTCCGAATGCGCGTCCAAGCTATTCGAGCTGGCCGAGGGAAGACTGTGACGATTGCTGCCGCTGCTGCTGGCGTTGGTGTTGAGGCTGATGGTGGTGGCCGTGGCCGTGGCCGTCATGGCAGCCAGGGCACTCTCCAAGCAACCGACGGGCTCCATCTTCTTTGTCTGCAGACGAGGCAGCAGCAGACGCAGCTCTCTTTCACTGGAGAAGGACGAGGGTCTGTCTTTGTTCTTTGCTTCTTTGTTGGGGTGCTGGTGCAGGCCACGGTCGGACGACTCCATCTCGGAGCGCATATTGGAACTGCTAAAGGACCGCAGATGCAGTTTGCGCCCGAGACCGGGGACGGTCAGATGGAAAGGCATCTTCTTGCCTTTTTTCTGCTGCGGCTGGTGGAGGAGGGAGCGCTGGAGCGAGTACGGCACAATATGCGCAGGAGGACGAGGCGCCGGTCGGGAGGGACTCATCTGCATGGCGCCTCTACTTATCTGCAGCGGCGCGTCGAGGGCCGCGGGCAAGGCTGAACGCCCCTCCGGCACGCTGACGGGCTGCGCGGCCGTCGAGCAGGCCTTCAGGGCGTGTTCCAAGTCGGCCGCGGCCTGGGCCACTGAGGGGCGCAGCACTAAGCCCTCCTTAGCGGCTGGAGGGGCAGGATCGATACGAGCGCGACGGGGACGGTGGGCAGCAGAAGAAGGAGGACGGGGACTGCTGACCGGCCGGCGCACCTGCAACGGCGCCAGTGCGATCGGGGGTTCGTGAGGCAGCGGTTTGTTCTTCAGGTCGGCCCCCGACGGTCTCTGGCTGGCCCTCTGGACGGGCCCTTCTCCCTCGTCGAAGACGCCCAGGGCCACTGGCGATCCGATGGAGAAGGCGTCCGCCGATTGGTACGCGCCGCCCGGGTATTCCGACTCTATGCTGGTCAGCGACGACCGGCGACTGTAGCACGACGAGGACCCTTCTTCCGACGAGGCCGTGTCATTGTCGTCGTCGTAGTAGTAGTCGAGGATATCCGACTCCGGCGACAGACGCTGCGTGGACAAGGGCGAGACGGACGATTCCGGACCAGTCGAGAGACGCTCTTCGTCGGAGCGGATGGGCGTGGGACTCGATCTCTGCGACGGGCTGGTGTATGTGCGGGTTTTGGGGATGGTGAGAGGCTCGGGCTTGAGGTGGTCTTGGACCGTGAATGCGATATGGGGGAGAGTCATTGTGTCTGACGGTCGGATGGTGTCCCTGGCTGGACTATACTTATACCATGCTCAATGCCTTTGTCTGAGGCTGTATGAGGTTTTGTATGAGGTTTTGTATGAGGTTTTGTATGAGGTTTTGTATGAGGCTTTGTCTACAGCTTTGTCCCAACCCGGGTCTTTATGGCCAGGACAAAGGCTCTACAGCAGCCAGCCAAGGTTGACCACGGGGGCCGCCCAACACGAGTCCTGGGGGCCAAATGGCAGAGAATGGAGTGGATGTTGGCTGTGATCTTGAAATTACCGGATTGGGAAGGATCCGTGGCTTCAGTCTGGACGAGTGTGATATCACCTCTTACATATACAAGTAGCAGGCTGACTCTGACGGATTCTACGGAGTACTGGATAGACTGGACAGCATTCGTCGTGTTGGTGTTGGCGTTGGCGTTGGTGTTGGCGTTGGATCTCATCATCCCGTAGAATGGTTAACCATGCATAAGATGATAAGGTTGACCATGAACCATGCTATAATGCAGATAATCGAGACGCATTCTTCCTTGCAAGATAATATACTCTGTAGAATAGTTCGTAGACATTCCGCTCCATAACGAGTAACGCAGTTCTATTCTAATCCTTGACTGCGCCCCGCAGAATGCCTGATCAGCCTGGTTTGGCCCCGTCGGCTATGCTTGACTCCGTACGAGGACGAGGATCTTCTGGCAGTCAAGCATTCTGACCTAGAGCATGCAGTCAAGAGACCAAGCTCAAATAGACGGCCCATACCACCCCGAACAAACTGCCCACCAACAACCGCTGGTCGGCCGGCACCAGTGTAAAGTTGAGCACCGACACCAACGGCCACAGCTTGAACCCGGCAATCAGGAGCGGGAAGAAGCTGTGTGTCAGCTGGCCGTGGATCTGCTCCCAGTCGTGTCCGCGCAGCGCCCCGAGCGTGACGATGTACAGCACCGTCATCCATGCCCCGCCGATGACCTGGTCGATGAGGATTTTGACGATGGTGTTGCGGACGTTCAGTTTCCCTTTTTTCTTCTCTCCTTGATCATCCTTTTCATCGTGTCCCTGGTCATCCTTCTCATCCTTGGTCCCGGGAAACGAAGCCTCCAACCCCTCCAACCAGAGAAAAGTCAGCGGCGACAGAATAAACGCCGACGTGGTGAATTGCAGCAGCGTTGGGATATCGAGGTCGAAGGGTTTCTGTTGTTAGTTAGACACACACACACTCTCTCTCTCTCTCTCCCTCTCCCTCTCTCTCCGGTTCAGCGCACCTCAGCTCGATAGGCCTTGATCCCCTGCGCGAGGATATTGGATCCCGCGTTGATCACTGCCGACTGGAGAGCGGCTTTGGCGAGTGATGCCATGGCCGGTCGTGCTCGTAGTGTGTTTGCCGTGTGGTGGACGGTGAATCTGCCATTTATCCACTCGTTTTGCTACAGAGCATAGGATTACGGTCCCACGTGACCTTGCGAATCACACGTATACTCTGTAAACTGAGGATGTGAATTACTGTATCTAGTTGGTTTTCTGCAAGTATGGTGTCCCAATATGCCCATCCAGAATTGCCACTGCCGGTCCAGAGAATATACAAGCCAACTTCTATTCTATCTCTGTCCTCTAATTTCTTCTCCCCCCTCTTTATTCTACACCTACTTAATTGCCTGCCTATACTTGCTGACCCTGTGGGAGGTCGGGAGCATGCATCGGTCAACATGGCTGGCAGAATGCAGCATCTTGTTTATTACGAATGATCCGTGCAGCCTTTTCCAAATAACACTATCTATAAGTCTTTTACTCATTTGCTGAGGTTATATGTAAGACGGAACAAGGAAGCTGAATGACTGCAATAGCTCCATTCTATATATATTGAAAATCGTAACTTCGTCTAGGGGAGGAGCTGTTGTAATGACCACTTGACAGGAAATGTAAGCACATCATAATCCACGTATCAGGCGTTGCTTCTCCAGCTCAAAGCAGTCAGAACGCTCGTTGGGGCTCTTCTTCCAAGGGTGCAGCTTCCATCTGCCATTTTGGTTGGGCGAAATACACCCCAGTGGCACCCGTCGTCGGTTTTGCACCGCTGCCCGCTCAAAATCAATCAACATCACACGGCCATTTTCCTCGTTCCAGATCAAATTCCCGGGTATTGGATCTCGATGGAGTACGCCGAGGTTGTGAATCGCTTGCAACGAATTCTCCGCCTGTTGAACCATCCGAGAGCGATCGAGATCATGCTGCCGGGCAAGCTTCCTTCCGGCATAGCCCATTAACATCAGATGGACAATCTCAGCAATTCCGTCGTAATAGAAAGGGCGGCGAAGTCGTAGGCTCCCAAGTAGCACTGGCACGGAGATCCCTTGGACGGGAGTGAGATATGAATATACAAGCTCTTCCCGTTTTGAGCCTTCCACAAACTCGACGGGTGCACCTTTCCCCACAAAGGTGTACCCATGAGACCACAGCGTGATCTTAAAGAGCGCCCCACGAGTCCCGTGCATGTGCAGCGATTCGCACCCCAACTTCGAATCAGGCTGCAGATTATCGTTGGAGAGCTGCCGGTTCAACCGTCGAATAAGAGTGGTCCGGTTCAGTTGGTGCCGACCAATCCCGTGGTCGGACACATTGGGGCATTTCTGATCTAATTCCCCGCCCTTGATCAGGCCCAGGAGACACTTTTGTGTGCAATACTTGCGCGGCTGGCCTTCGGAGCATGATCCCTGCGATTTCGGTACCGCCGGTAAGGACGAGGAAGCTGACGGGCGAGGAAGACGAGGTCGCCGTCGACTGGGTGTGTCAGGATCGAAACCCTCCCCAGCGTCACCGTCATCGTCATAATCGAGCGACCTCAGGAGTTGCGAAGAATTACAGGACGTAACGACTGCAGACTTTGACCTGGTCTTCACTGGGGAAGCACGGCAGTATTCGTTCCGACTCCGTGTGGATGGTTTGAAGCTGGAAGAAGGAATGTTCTCCTCTGCAATTCCATCCAGAAGGTCGTCATACACCATCTCCCAGGTCTGCAACTTGCGTGCGGCCCAGTTTGTCCACGCGGTGTCTCGCACCGGCACTTGCAGAGCGCGGAGGGTGAACGCCAGCACCTGGCCTAGTGCAGTGAGATGCAGCCGATTGTCACCATTCAGGTCACCCATCCATCCTGTAGTTGGGCCCACATCCTCCCCTGGCACCGACAGGTAGTAATACACGGTGGAAGGGTCGTTGTCCGGCACACGAAGAAAGATGAATGCTTCCCCGGTACACACATAGCCATACTCTAGCCCGCCATGAACCATATAGGAGAACGTTTGTGTAATGACTGCTGCCACAGTGCGACGGCAGACGTCTTCTGGTGATTCCTCTTTTGGCAGGCAGAGTACCTCATCGAGATCCATGTCCTGTAGTCCAGCCTTAATATGGGCGAGAGTGACTTTGTGGGGGGCCTTGTACTCGATAATAAAGGCCGGCACTTTGACCTCTGGGCCCTGGTTATAAACACAGAACTGGTCTGCTCGCGGTCGAGAGCTCCTGGGCTGCGTCGCATTCTGGCCTCCCCCTGGCGGCTGGGCTGGCGGCTGAGCTGGCGGCTGAGCTGAGCGGCCACCCCTCCTCGATCTTGCGGTCAAGCGGTCCGAACGGCGTGGTTGCCTCTGGGTCAGGCTCAGAGAGTTCATGTCGGCAACTATGGTTGACTCGTCCGTTAGGGTGTTGGCGTGGTTTTCAAAGATAATGTCTCCGTTCAGGCAGAAGATCTGTCGAAGCCGGGGGTTTGCGTGGAGCTGCTTGACAATGGAGGCGACGCGTGACTCCACGGTCTGGCGTTGAAAGTAGCTCAGATCCAACTCGGAGCCCACCATCCTTCCTCGGGTCTCTTTTCCATATTCTTGCAACGCCAGTAGTGGCGTAAAATGGCGCTCCGTTGCAAACGCGGTGTCCATCAAGTCCTCCCATATCGAGACCTGTTCGTTGGGAAAGCTGGTCCACTCTCGAATCTGGGCCGGCCGGAGTTTACGGTCCGCGTTCGCCGGGTCGCCTATGGTCGAGTCTGAGTGTTTCTGGACGGCCAGACTGAGGAATAGGTGCACGTGACAGGCGTCGAGAAACTCTGGCAGCGTCGTTGCTTGGGTCTGGAGCCTCAGTGACTGTTCGGCTTGCTCTCTGAGTCGCCGGTCATCTTCGCGTAGTCGCTTCTCTTCTTCCAGTTGCCGGCGCAACTCCTGTATTTCGTGGAGGGACATCCTGTTGGCCTCGAATGGGTGGCCATCGTCAATCGGGTTGGTGATGGCTGATGAAGGGTGTGTCGCGCGGGCGGCCTCGCAGAAACCCTTGCCCTGAACAGTACACGTTGCTCCAGTAACCGTGGCCTTTGATTCGGATATGAGTAGCCAATCAGTGTCACGCCTTGTACTCTGTAATACTCTGTACTCTACTCTGTACAGAGTATGTGACTGCCTAGTAGTCATGTGGAAGACGGCTAAAGCAGCATCGAGCGCGGCCCGTTTCGGCCTCGAACCGTCTCATGTATAATCCTCCAGAGTATTCTCTACAGAGTATTACTCTCTATAAAATACTGCATCTGTCGATGACGTCGCATCTCCGACTTCATCTCTTCCTCCGGTCTTCTCGTCTCCCTTTTCACTCTCCTCTCTTCATCCACTTCACACCCCCATCAGAGTCTAATGACTTCCCACTCGCAATACACCCCTCCCCCCTCTCCGCCCTCTCCCGCCTCGTTCTACGACGTCAGTGACGCCGACGAGGATGAGTACAACACCATCGCCCACGCCGCCTATGAACGGGGTGTGAAGCTGCTGTTTTCAAAAAGCAAGGTCCGTTTCTCTGTCGTCGAGGTCATATAATCACAGTTCCATCGCTTAAGTGTCCCAGGTCTACGTCCATCCCACGCCCTCCGCCAAAGACAACATCCCCGGTTTTATCGCCCTCATCCAGCAAAATGCCCCTCCTCCTGCCTCCTCCCCTTCATCCTCCAGCCAGCTCGAGAGAACTTCCTCCTATCTCCTGGCCTGGGTCCCTGAATCCTCCCTTGGCGATGCCTACAATACCTACGTCAAAGTCGACCTGTCCGATGAATCATCCCTCCCCCGTCAGAGATACCTCGTCCCTCCGCTACCGACCACCGCCTCCTCCCTCAAAGACCCCATCGGTCTGTACGCCTTTGCCGTCCCGTTATCCGACATCTATTCGCTGCTCGTGCGCCCGCCCAGTCTGGGTTGGTGGTTTGGGAGCCTGGTCATCAACACCCGGGCCGGAGATAGTTTCCCCGCGCTCTTCTTCCACGACAGCGAGTGCGAGTCGACCATCCTGCAGAAGAAGAAGAAGACCAAAGAGACTTTCGACCCCTTCAGTGATGACGGCAATATGTTCTGGGGAGGCGACGAAGTGCTCAAGTGGCTGCGGGCTTATGCTGATGTCCAGCGTTCCGAGGTAGACAAGTCTGCATACTTGATCAACCCTTCCGAGGAAGACAAGCTTTCGTTTGGACGGCCCATCACGGACAAAGAGCCCGCCGCTGAGCGGGAGAACCCAGTGGATGGTCAAGCCCAGGATGCCGGAATGGATCCGTTTATGAAGACACTCAAAGAGGCTAGATGGAAGGTCCTGGAGCAGCTGAGCAAGATCACCACCTATACGAGACGCACTGCAAATGATATCGCTGAGAACCCTCGGATCCCCCCGCAGGTCCGTCGGCTGATGAGGGCCCCCGAGATTCAGACCTTGCAGGACGAGTTCGACAGTGCCCGCATTTACCTCGCCCGTTGGGCCATGACTATCGCCGAGCAGAGTGAACGGGAACGGAATCAGCGGATATGGACCGCCCGCGATGTCCTAGAGATGGAGGAGAGTTCCGTCGGCGAGTTTGAGATTCTCGAACTCGAGACAGGGACCATGGCCATTCACGAACGACGGAAGACCGTCACGCTCGAAGAATGGAAGGGATTCTTTGACGCGCCGTCCGGAAGGTTACAGGTCACCGTCGACGAGGTCAAGGAGCGCATCTTCCATGGAGGCCTGGATCCGAATGATGGCGTTCGAAAGGAAGCCTGGCTCTTCCTTCTCGGCGTGTACCCGTGGGACAGCAGCCACGACGAACGTCAGGCATTGATGAACTCGAAGCGAGACGAGTACATTCGTCTCAAGGGTGCCTGGTGGGAGAAGATGGTCGAGGGCGCCTCGGCATCCGAGGAATTCGACCTCTGGAAAGAGCAGCGGAACCGTATCGAGAAAGATGTCCACCGGACGGATCGCATGATCCCCCTCTTCGCCGGGGAAGATATCCCCCACCCGGACCCGGATTCGCCCTTTGCAGACACAGGCACCAACGTGCATCTCGAGCAGATGAAGGACATGCTGCTCACCTACAACGAATACAACCCGGATCTTGGCTACGTCCAGGGCATGAGCGATCTCCTGGCGCCGCTCTACGCAGTCATGCAAGATGACGCAGTGGCTTTCTGGGCGTTTGTCGGGTCTATGGACAGAATGGTACCTCCCCTCTTCCCCTATCCATCTTGACAGTCTTCTAATAGTTTAGGAACAAAACTTCCTCCGCGACCAATCCGGCATGCGCACCCAACTCCTAACGCTCGACCATCTCGTGCAACTCATGGACCCGCAGCTCTACCTTCACCTGCAATCGGCCGAAAGCACCAACTTCTTCTTCTTCTTCCGCATGCTGCTGGTCTGGTACAAGCGGGAATTCGAGTGGCCGGACGTGCTGCGTCTGTGGGAAACCCTGTGGACGGACTATTTGTCCAGTAGTTTCCATCTGTTTGTGGCATTGGGCATCCTGGAGAAAAACCGCGATGTGATTATGGATCATCTGAAGCATTTTGACGAGGTTTTAAAATACAGTACGCCCCTGCTACCCTGTATCTGTATTGGGGGAAATGAACGAAAGCTAACGAGAATAGTCAACGAACTCTCCAACTCAATGGAGTTACTCCCCATCCTCACTCGCGCGGAATCGCTCTTCCGCCGCTTCGAAAGAACCGTCCATACCATCGATAAGAAGAATTCCTTCCCGGCCCCGTCAGCACATCGTCGCGCCACTACCAATACCCCAAATAGTCCAAACACGGCCAAGGGTAAAGCATCGTCCACCGGACCAGGCTCAGGGTCCGGAGCAAGTAGCGGTATCGACACCGGCGCTTCGCCGAGGCCTGGTCAAAACGATGCACGAGTCATATCGCCTGAGCTGTGGATGCTACTGCGCAGGGATATTCCCTGGGCTCGGGATGTTCGACAGGCGCAGGCGCAGGAGGAACAACATACTTAGATTGATTTGTTTTAACTGATTTATGCTTGCTCATGATGGTTATGCTTAATGCTTATGGTTACGGTGATATGGTAATAGTTAGTTATGTTCCAGGTTTGGCTCGGGTTGGGCATATATCATAGGTACACTTTATAGGATGGAGTTATTATGGTTTTGTTACAAATGCATATTTGATGAATAAATGATCAAACTCCTACTATACCAGATTTGAAGACCGAAGCAAATCAATGCCAGTAAAAATCACTTAAAAAAAGATACGAAAACCCATGCATATACAGAAATAGCTGAAGAGAACAACCGAAGGTAATAACCCAATGAAAATGCAAACAAACAAGCCTTGAGGGTATCTCCTATCCTTTATATGCTTTGACCCTTTGATCCTTCCTTCCTTTGCTATCTAAGTTGGATAGACAATGTCAACGAAAATGAGACGAGAAACCAGACGCAAAACAAACCCGTATGCAATGTAGATGTAAATGTGAAAGAATGAGAAAATCAATGCTCGCTGTTGATGCAAATGCGAGAAGTGTGAATAGAACATAGACCCCTCCAAAAAAACGCCACCGCAACAAAAAAGCAAAAAATCAGATACCGGAAATGGATGAGGTCGAACCTATCCCGGCCTCGAACTCCTCCGATTACCACCCAGCCCTCTTAACGCGACCCGTCGGCTAGTCCCGGCATTACCTATATCACTGACGCTCCGCAGACTGCCCATGTCACCCACGCTTCGGACCTTGGACAAGATCGGCGCCGCGCGAGGGGAGCCGGAGACCGGCGCATTTCCCTGGGCCTGGCCGTGCGGGCTGTCGGTCTGATGGTCCACGGGCGGAGGACCAGGTCGCAACGAGGACCGTCTCGCCTGGCCGAGGACATCCTCCACCCACGCCTCGCTCTCGGGACTCATCGAGACGTGTCGTGAGCGGGGCTTGGGGCCTGCTAGGCCCAGGGGTGTGGAACGGGTGCTGCCCGCTGCGATGGTGGTGGTCGGGGAGTAGACCGAGGCGGAATAGCACGATGCGTGGTGGGTTTCACTGGCGAGTGAGGTCGTGCCTACGCTATTGTTCGAGGACACTGACAGGCGGCGCCGCGATGTAGAGGATGACAGTGGGGAGTCGCCCATGCTGACGGCTCGGATGTCCGCTCTGTTGTCCGGCCCCGCGTCCGAGACGTTGGATGCGCGGCGAGTTTTCCGGACCGCGAGCGAGGACGTCGGGCGGTTGCTGAGAACCGAGCGAGGGCGGTCGACGGCGGTGTTGGCGGTGTTGGCGGCGTTGGCGGCGGCAGTGGTATTATTCCCCGGAGGGAGACCCTGGACTTCGACGCGCGGGGTATCAGAGACATGGCGTCGGCCATGATGGATGGCGTATTCGCGCAGGTATTCACCTAGATCCGCCCATCCTCCACCTACGCGGACCATCACTCGTTCTCCACGTTCGCCGACGGACCGGACGAAGAGTTTCGTTGGATTCGTCTTGCCACCCTTGTGTAGATGGTACAGCTTCACGGAGCTTTCCTCCGGCCCGTGTGCATGCGACTGCCTCCGCCGCGGGACCGCAGGTGTCAGCGTTAGAGATGGAGGAGCCGGCGTGCCGCTAGCGTGGGGCGCTGCTCCAGAGGAGACGGAACGGAACCTTTCCTTGTGTTTCTGGGGCGCGACTGACGAAGTCACGGACGACGCATCTGAGTCGTCCTGTCCAGAGAGTAATTGAATGCGAGCCGGGAGGGTGTCCAAGATGGTACTAATCTTCTCGTCGAGATGGTCTTTTGACTTCCTGGAGCCTCGACTCGGAGTGGAAGATCCAGACCCATTCTTCCGCACAGCCTCGACCGGTGTGTTGGCCCTCGACTGGGGCTTGGAGTCACGTCCGGGATGTCGCAGACTCTCGACACTCCGGTATGTGTTTAGCCCTTTGCTTAGACGATTGGCTGCTAAGCGGGCCGGAGGTTGCGAGTTTAATGACCGCTGAGCCGCATTCCTCAACGGTGCCTTCTTAGTATGATCCCAGGGTTCAGACAGTCGAGACTTGGGACGCGATGGCGGCTTAGCCTCACGAGAATGCCCGAAACGCTGAGACGCAAGTCGTTGGATACTGGTGGTCTGCGCAGAGTTGTTCTTGTTCGAACCAGAACCCTGGTTTTCCAAACGAGAGGCCACAGACGACGGCCTCCTACCAGCACCTCCAGAACTATCCGCCGCATCCATGCCCGCATCGTTGTTCTCGTAATTCATGTCCAGCCGCTCATCGATAAATCGCTGCAGCGGTAAACTGACCGCCCGATTATGCTTCAGCGCCAACCCTGCAGAAGTCTTCTGGTCGTCGAAGCGACGGAGACGGTCCTCGCGCAGGGTATAGTCATTACTGGAAGGCGGCAGACTAGCCTGCTGGAATTGGGGATGGGCCTCCAGAAAAAGAGGCGTCCCATTCGACGAGGCAGTATGCGGTTCTCGAATCTCGGGACTAGACATGAGCGATGGATAATCGGAGAGAGAATCGGCAGAGGTGTCCGACGTGCGACGAGGCTCGTTGTTCTTGTCTAACTTCGGTGCCTGGCGGATCTTGCTGAGCTTAATCGGGCTTTCCAAAGGTTGCTTATGGGGGGGTGGAGATGCATCTTCGTTTGACGGCTGCGCAGTGACTTCCTTGTCTGTTTCGGGCAAGTGCGGCTTCGACGGCGATGGTGAGGAATTGGTGGGTTGTGAAGAGGACTCTTCTTCCTGAATAGCAGGAACAACAGAGACAGCAGGGATATCGGAAGCAACATCGGCAACAATGGTCACCGAAGGCGACTCATCCGTGTACCGTAGCTCAGTCGCGGCGCTGGACTCAGAATTGCTGCTCTTAGACGCCTTAGGAGAATCAGTCTCGTCAGGGACTGAGAAATCTTGAGCGGTAGGGCTCGGCTCATCGGCGACGGGCTTTGTCACATCGGATACCTGCGCTATGGCGCTATCGGGAGGTGCCTCATGAGTAATAAAGCTGGGAGGAACATTGATATGGGATGAAGAGTGGGACTCTTCCACGTTGTTGTCACTGCCTGAGGATGACTGCGGGACCTGCTTCGCCTCGCTTCCAGTTTCAGCATGAGTCAAAGGGCTGGGCCGCGGCGGCTGCACGTCAGGTAGGGCTGTCATTTCTTCTTGCGAACCAGCGGGGAGCTCTTCGCTATGCGATAGTACGTGATCGTCCAGATCAGACGCAGGGACAGACGTCTCGCGGCTATTAGACACGACGGCTGGCTCCTTGACAGCTTCATTGCCCGAGACAAGCACGGAAAACGGCTCTTCTTGGATGGTCTCCATCAGGAATGGTCGACCGTTGCGTCTCGTTGAATCGGGTGGACTGACGGAGGATTCTGGAACGTGAGGCGTTTCATCGAGGGATCGACTCAGACTAGGCTGGTGCGGGGCCGCTAGAGATGCATCATCATCTTGACTGGTCTGAGCGTTAAGACGCATCCATTCATTTTCGGTAGAGCGTTTCTCAGCCTCGACCACCCACGTGCTGAAGTCTGACTCGATGGCTTCTAGGTCGTCGATCCAGTTCTCGGGCAGAGAGTCTTCGCGGCCCTCCAGAGCATCCAGGACATTGTCCATTCGCCGGCCCGCGGATGCTACGGCCGCGCCCAACTCCGTCTGTTTCGCGAAGAAATTCGAGCGGGAGTAAATGGCATCGTCCTCGGACTGGGGGTCACGTGACTTAAGGTTACGGAACGCGTCGTCTAGAGTGGCACGCGTCACAGACAGCGCTCTGAGGAGCCCCGGGATCTGGCGGAGCACCAGCAAACGCACGTCCCACGTAGACAGCAGGGAGTTGAGACGCGATAGAATAGGCAGGGCACGTAGAATGGTCGCAGTAACGACGGCGGTGAAATCACTGAGCTGTACATAACTGAGCGGGGGAGGCACAGACATAGTGCTGTTGGATGACGACGGCCGAGAACGCGAAGGAATGTGGGCATTGAGGACATGTTCTTTCAGCTCATCCACACCCAAACTCTCCATGCCATCGCGGATCTCTTCAATGCGGGACTCGTGCTGTTCGACGACGCTGGCCGGTAGGCTTCCATAGTATTCGCCCTGGGCGTCCGCGACCGTCAACGCAGAAGAGGGAGTAAAAGGAGGAGGAATAAAAGCTTTTCCCAAATGCGCGTCGGATCGTTTGGGCCAGTTCCACGACTGTACCTCCTTATACCAGAGACTCAGATTCTTCGCGCAAACGGCAGCGCGTATCCCCAGGGCGCGATCCGCCTGAGGGACCTGCGAGATGCTCTGAGAGAGGATATCATGCGCAGCCTTTTCGGTATTGGGCACGGCGTCTGTGGATGAGAGGGCTTGAAGGGTGGCTTCAGGGGAAAGGGATCGCAGGAGAGGATCGAGCTGGTAAGCCGGAGCAGCCGCAGCAGCCGGAGCAACCGGACGAACCGGCGAACGCGAATGCGACGGCGACGGAGGAGAACCCGATGGTCTTTTAGAATAAGACAGAGACGGGAAAAAAGGAGGAGGGTTATTCCCCAGGCAGGGCCGACTGTTCGCCATAGCTGAGACGGACGGAGGTCGTTTCTCACGGAACAGCTCACAGACGACCAGGGGAAATCGCGATCACAGAAAACAGCAGATTGTATAACGAAATGGTAAATATTGGTCCGAAGGAGGTCGAGCAGGGAGAATAGCAGTGAAGATGGGATGCGACTGGAGAATAACGAGCATGCTGAGACGCGGTGTCGCAGATGCAAAGAGGTTGGACTAGGAGAAAAAAAAAGTGGAGGGATCGATGAAAATGCAGCTAGGGATGAGATAAATATCAAAAAGAAAGAAGTTAAAAAGAAGAACAAGGGAAGGAAAAGAAGTGGGTGGTAGAGAACAGGAGGAAGCGAGGAAGAAAAAGTGAAGCTGAAAAAGGAGGCGATGGAGGCTCGGAGCTGGCTGGAAAGCCACACGCAGCAAGGAGGCACCCGGGAGGGGAAAGACGGAAAAACAAAGAAAGAAAAAAAGAAGAGAGGGACAGAGAGAAAAAAAGAGCCGAAAGGAATGACGAGATATAAAAAAGAAACGAGAGTTGTCAACGTGGCGGACGATGCAGGAAAGATGCAGGAATGATGATGCATGCAGAGGTGGATTGGCCGTGGTTTGTTGGCGGTGAGGTGGACAATTCGATCGATTCTGGGCCTGTAGAATAGAGAAATATTATGATTATTTTCATGGCTATTTCTGTTACTGCTATACTATATACAGAATAGCCGATTAAGCGTGGAAATGGTGGTGTGGCTGTATAGAAGTTGTAGTGGTGGTATACAACGCACGGAGTAGGGCTAAAGTGAGGCTCTACAGACACAGACAGGAGACATACAAATAGAAAGACCGGAGATGCAAACATACTGACATGCTATACTATCTACGGAGTAATGCAGATATGGCACTTGTGCATCGATATCATGGTGAGCTCATCTAGCCTGACGCCACTGGTGTTGTAGTCCTGGAGACAATAGCAGAATCCAACGCCATATGCCATATGCTATTCATCTTGATACTATTCAGCAAGATCAGCCACCATGACAGACTTCCCATACCCTCCAAACCTCCCCAAGGGCGTGCCCGATTCCCTGGTGCCCTCCCTCAATGACCTGCGCAATGACTTTTCCACCGATGCGCCCTTCCTCAGGACAATCACAGACCATTTCGTGAACGAGCTGGAGCGAGGTTTGTCCCTTGCCACCCAGGCAGTACATATCCAGACCAACTTGCTAACAAATGCATAGGTTTGTCGGGAAAGGGAGGTGATATTGTCAGTATATTGTACCCCAGGGATGCCTCACCACTGAAAGCCCTAACAATCTGACCACAGCCCATGAATGTCACCTGGGTCACCGGCTTCCCTACCGGGAACGAGCAAGGCCGTTTTATTACCCTTGACTTGGGCGGAACCTACCTCCGTGTTTGCGACGTGGTCCTGTCCACCGAAAAGGGCGCGTCCGAGAGCTTCCAGAGGAAGTACAAGATACCGGATCCGATCCGCTATGCCCGGGCCGAAGACTTATGGGATTTCACCGCTGACTGTCTAGGGTCGTTTATGCACGAGCATCACCAGGGGGGTCAGAGTTCCAGCAAGCTGCCCCTGGCGTTTTGCTTTTCCTACCCTGTCCACCAAACGAACATCAAGTCGGGCATCTTGCAGCGGTGGACCAAGGATTTCAGTTGTCCGGGTGTAGAAGGGGAGGATGTGGTGGCACAGTTGGAGGCCGCGTTGGAAAGGAAGGTCTGATCACTATTCCGTTTGTTATTGTTGTTGTCGTCGTGGTCGTGGTCGTTGTTGTGTTCAGGCGATCACCAGAGATATTGACCAGGGATAGAAAGTCCCCCTGACCGTGGTAGCCCTCGTCAACGACACTATCGGAACTCTCATCGCCTCGGCCTACAAAGACCCCGACGTCAAAATTGGCAGTATCTTCAGCACCGGCTGCAACGCAGCATACATGGAGCGATGCGGCGCAGTGCCCAAGATCCCCGAAGCCGGATACCCACCGGACTGTGAGATGGGCATCAACACGGAGTACGGAGCTTTCGACAACACCTGCCAGATCCTTCACCGCACGCGCTTCGACGAGGACATCGACGCCGCATCCCCACGGCCGGGACAGCAGCTGTACGAGAAGATGGTGGCCGGGTTGTATATGGGGGAGATTGTGCGGCGCATCCTCCTGGAACTACATACGGTGCACGGCTTTTTCGCTGGCCAGGACGTCTCGCAGATTCGCGAACGGAACGTCCTCGACTCCTCCTTCCTGTCTAGTGTTGAAGAAGACGCGTCGGATACGCGCGAGGGCGTCTGTCGACTGATGAAGGAGAAGCTGAATCTCGACACGACCTTCGAGGAGCGCAAAACCACGCGGTATCTCGTCGAGGTGGTCGGGACCCGGTCAGCGCGCCTCTATGCCTGTGGCATCGCAGCCATCTGCAAGAAACGAGGCATATCCTGGGGGAAGGTGGGCGTTGATGGATCCGTGTTCAAATACTACACCCGGTTCCGGCTGCGTGCTGCCCAGGCGCTGCAGGTGATTCTGGACTGGCCAGAGGGAGAGACGGATCCGATTACTCTCCAGATATCAGAAGATGGGTCGGGTCTGGGGACGGCGCTAGTAGCAGCGTTGACCTTAGAGCACCAGTCTGTTGATGGTGTTGGCGGCGTTGATGGCGTACTTGGTTACAAGTAGAGTAGATAATCTCGTTATCTTATCTCTTATCTCTTATCGATCAGTTCATCCGACAGAACCAACTCCCTGCCTGTAGACAAGCTGACCAACTCATGATAAAATGCGCTTTAAAACCCAATTGACCAATATCCCTACCTTCACTAGTATGCCCCTATCCATACCTATGCCTATGGCAGTGCCCGGAACGCCGCTAATCCACCGCGACAGAACTAACCGCCTCTCTCTCCTCCCTGGGAAAGGTCTGCTGGCTACGCCTCGAAGACAATCTCGTGCGGTTCACGATTATCCCAGACCAGGGGACTCAAGTCTGGGCTCAGTTACCGGTTGTATGTCTGTCCATTCTCTTACCGTCCCATCAGCGCTGTACGCGCCAGACCCCTAAGACAGAAAAGGAAGGAAATTAACCCGAATAGGACGCCATTTTCGATGAAGCAACATACAACCTCAACTCCAACACCGGCTCTATTAACCTCGAAGTCCCCGTCGATGCCTTACACCGTGCTCTCCGGTCCGCCGTCGGTGGTGGTGGTGGTGGTTCTGGCGGCGCGTCCACGACCTCCGCGCAACTCCGTCTAACCAAGAAAGGGAATGTACCGTTACTAGCGTTGACAGTGTTGGCGTCGAGTTGGACAGCTGGAAAGAATGCTATTGGCGTCTCTGAGGCTGCTACGGGGTCGGGGTTGGGGTTGGGAGACGGGGAAGGCCCGGCGGCTGGAGCAGGTCCACGAGAACGCGAAACCCTCATATCCCAAGAAATCCCCGTCAAAGTGCTCCACGAGGATGCCGTCCACGGTCTACACGAGCCACGATGTCGAGATCCCGATGTCCATATTATCCTCCCCAGTCTAGTGCAGTTGAAGACGGTGTCGGATCGGTTTACGCGGCTGGCTACTATCGACTCGAAAACTACTACTAACAATAGCAATCCACCGAGTACGGCAGGTGCAGCAGCAGCAAGAGCAAGCACGGCAAGCCCCAAACTCGAACTCTCTGCCAATATGCATGGCTCTTTGAAGCTCGCTATCGGCAGCGACTCGCTCCGCATTGCTAGCGTCTGGACGGACTTGGTCAACCCGGCCCTGGATCCCGCGCAGTTATCCTCGCAGACGGATATCGGGCAGCTACCGAGCGAGCGGATGCGAGCAATACCGGCTGATGATCCAACCGCGAATGGGCTTGGTAGTGCTGATGGTAGTGAAGGTAGGGGTTGGGCGAAGGTCAGGATTGATGCTAAGGATTGGGGCCGGGTGTTGAGTGTAGGGAGGTTGAGTCCCAAGGTTGTTGCTTGTAAGTTTCCCGTAGTTGAATGAGTTGGATGAGTATGGATGGGCTAACAGACTAGGCTTTATTAACGATACGGCGCTGGTTCTATACGTTTATCTACCTGGGAGTTGGAATGGGGAGGATTCGTGTTTGACTGTGGGTGCCCCATATCTCCCTATATCTCTGTATGCACCTGCACCTGCTAAGACTTACAGTACTATATCAACTCCTACTCGGCCTAAACCACATTGACTGACTACACTATACTAACTAACTATATTAATGACTAAACACACGGATTTATGAGCATCGAAGAGCATCGAGTCCATATCATATATGGACAATACCAAACAAGCAGGTATCTATCAGTGTACTTCATAGTGGCTGGCAACAAATAATTAAACCAGTCTAGTGTAAATAACAATAGGGTGCCGTGTGTGCTGGCAGAAGGTAATGCAATGTGTAGAAAGGTGGTAGGTAGGGTATGGTATGAGTACATAGGTAAACACATGCGTCAATCAGAGTCAAGAGTCAGAAGCAACCAGAGCCATGCACCAAATCAAATCAAACCAACATATGCAAAGCAAGAGGGCAGGCGGGCAAGCAAACAAACACATAGGCAAAACACCAGGCTATTTGAAAATGCCCGAGGTCATAACGAAACAAAAGAGAAGAGGGGGGGGGAAGACAAAAGAAAATCATAACTCCTGATTCTCCCGACCACTCTATTTGGCCATCACATCAACATACCGTCCCTTCTTCTTGCCCCGGCCCCCGGCAGCACCTTTTCTCGCCGTCGGCGCCCCAAGCAAATCATCAATCGAACTAGCGTTACTCAGCGACGTCGATGGTCGCGATGGCGGCGGCGCGAGTCCGAGTCCCGGTGCTGAACCAGCCGAACTGCCCGGCGGCGTCTGCATGGGCGCAGCTGCTCCGGTGGACACGGATCGCGGGAGAGGAGGCGGAGCGCCTAGTGATGAGGATAGTGCAGGACTTCCGGCGATATATGGGGGCGCTGCACCTGCACCCGCACCTGCAGACGACGATGGCCGACTCGACATCATCGGCGGCGTACTCGCTGCGCTGGCGGTGCTGGTGGTCCTGCTGGGCGGTCCCATTCGCTTAGGCGGCGGTGGAGGTGTGGCGGACGGCGTGGCACTGTTGGGATCCTTCTTGTTGACCCATTTCTTCAGCTCAGTGTCATAATAGAAGGAATTCTCCTCGCCCAGTTTCGCGCGGATCGGGCCGCCACCGGCATTGTTGTCGGGTTCCTCCTTCTTCTTCCCAAACAAACCTCCGAGCCAAGACGACTTCTTCGACGGAGCTGGCCGTTTGGCTGTGAGTTGTTAACAAGCTGGCTTGGATTCAACATGAGATCGGTCTCAAGCTTACCATCTGCTTCTGCGGCCTTCTTGAATGCCTCCTCTGCTTCGCGGTCTTGGCGCTCCTTTTCAGCCTTCTGTAGCGAAATCGCGCGCGCTGCGAAGTCGTCGTCATCCTCGTCGTCCATCATAGACTTCTTCGGCTTCTCCTCTTCGACATCTCCTTCTTCATGAGGCGCGGATGCCCCGCTTATCTCGTCGATAGGGGGTCCATAGCTATCAACGCCGGCAGGCATATAGCCAAAAGTCGGTTGTGCCTGGTTGGAAGCACTTTGATCGCCGAAGGGCTGTGCGTACATATCAGGTGTATACATGGACGGCTGGTACGGCGACCCACTAATAGACGATGTCTGCATCGGGGCAGATGGCGCCTCTGGCTGGGACGGCAGGTCTTCCTCGACAGGAGCGAGAGGCATGTAGGATGTCTGAGGTGGCGTGGATTGGTAGCCGGCCAGTGGTGAATTGTACAATGATCCACTCGGGAAGTAACTGTTATTCTCATTCGGTGTGGCAGGCTCCTGAGACCCGCGTCGTCCAAACGAGAGTCCAAACGACCTCTGTGAATCTATCGACGATCTGCCGCGGAATTGCTCGGGCGACGCGTTCGGTACGTATTGGCTGCTGGACGGGTGGTACCGTGATGCGCCATGTGCCGGGATGGGCTGTGGCCCAGGACCCGGATAGGATCCGTATAGATCCGACACCGACGGCGAACGGCTGACAGTTGGCGTGCCGGCGACCTTGGCAAAAGGTCCGACATCCGCATCTGCGTTCTTCCCGGATCCCGTGGACGCCGCATCACTATCTTCACCTGAGACGAAGCTGTTGAATTTAGCCCACATAGATCCAGAGACCTTCTCCATACTAGGTTTCGAGATCCAGGACGAGCCACCATCAGCCGTTGTCTGTCTTAGGCGAGCAGACAATTCGTCCAGGGTAGAGAACAGGTGCCGGTGATAGTAGCCGGATGGTCTAGTGCTCGCTTTGAGAGTAGCGGTAATCGCATCGCAGTACTGTTGAGCCTCCGACTTACGGCCACGATCCGCGAGAGTCCATGCATATTGAAGCTTGAAGCCCGTCAAATGAGGCAAAGTAGCCTGGGGCAAGTTCGCCAGAATGGAAGTAGCGAATTCATATACCTCCGTGAGCAGAATAGAATCTTCATCGTGCATAAACGTAGACGGGAAGTACTGGTGATTAGCCCCGAGAAGAACGATGCTAGCCTGCGGGTCATCAGCACCGCCAAATAAAGCGGCTCGCGAGAAGATTATGCAGATATGCGCTGCCTCCACACGACCGTAGCTGAGTAGCAGTCGACCAAGAGCCAGTAGCGCCTGGTAGTCTTCGGGGCTGCGGTTGCTCAGCACCATTCCCAAGGTATCTTTCCAGCTGTCAAGGCCGTCAAGGGCATTCTTCGATGACTCTTGCCCGTTAACTGTGCTGACCATCTGCAGACCAACTCGAGCCGAAGGAGGGACGAGCTCATCAACGCTCTCCTCCACGTTTCCGGCAAATATCTCGTAAAGAGCTGCAAGGGACTCTGTATTGCTCGTTGCAGATCTCACTTCTCTCCTGACGAATTCCTGCACAACCTGCTTCCAAAGGGATTTGTCTAGGGTGGAGGCGATAATCATGGCATGGCCCCATAGGCGGTTATCGACAGCACCCCATACGGCCTTTTCTCGTTCCCCGAGTACAAGGTTATCCCGAAGAATGTCGAGTGACCGCGAATCAACAGCGTCAGGTTGTGCTGTTGCATTCAGTGGTTGAGAAATACCGTTCCCATACGTCGTCTGGTCAGCGTCCGCATTTTGAAGATGCGGAAAGATGACGTCGCGCAAAGCCTTCTGGACCTCTGCTGAGCCCTCCAAGACACCGTCCTTCTCAACCAAGACTCTAACAATCTTCCACAAGAGTATCTTCTCTTCGTGGCGCTTCTGTGAGTCGGCATATAATTCAACGCCTTCGGGAAGACCTTCGTTCTCGAAAGCCGCAATTTTTATCGAGAGCCAATTCAAGACATCCTTCTTCTTGGACTTGTTTTTGAGCGGCCCTGGGTGCGCCACGATGCCCTCCGCAGGTGGCAGCCACTCGTTGAGCTGACAAATCTTTACTTCACCCGGACAGGACTTGATCATCGGTGCAGCTTGACCGGCAGAGTAACGGGGAATATGCTTCGGGAAGCAAGATGTGATCGAACCGCCAAATCCAAATGTAACAATAGGCGCTCCCTTCCATCGCTCCAAGGGATCCGTTTGTTGCTCATCGGTAGGGGGAACAAAATTAAGATGCATAGAAGCAGCCCGACCCCTAGCCGACACTTGAGCCGGCGCATAGGAGCTCGTTGACTTCGTTGGAGATCCGGATCCATGCACAGAAGCAGGCCGTTGAAGAGGGTCTATGGAAGGAATGGAGAGTTTAGGGCCTGCCATCTGCTGACTAGGAGACTGCGTTTGAGATCTTCGAGGAGTGACGAATTGGGACTCGCCCGCTTCTGGCATTCCTATAACCGGGACGGTTGGCGCGCCATTGGATGGAGGCGGACTCTTAGCAAACCCGTTGACATAAGACGGAGGAGCATAGATGTTGCGAGATGGTGACGTCGGCTGCTGGTTTTCCAATAGAGGCATTCCCTTCTGCGCATCGACATTCGCAACCGCAGGATCAACTCCATCAACAGCAGGCACAGGCATTCGAGGAGAACCCTGGTCGAGGCTTGGTCGGGGTTGGAAACGGTTAGGTGGTGAAAGGCTCGCCGCTGGTTGGAGCGACGGGCGAGTTTCTGGCTGATCCGGTTGGTAAGAGGCTTTCTCATGGTACGCCAAAGGGCTGGACGTCCGGGGCTGAAATGGAAGCGCCAGCCCAGGCGGCCCAGGAGCACCAGGAGGTTGTTGAGCAACATAGCGATTGGTTCGAGGAGAGGACCCGGCCGACGACGGAGGCGGGGCGGGTGAGTATCTTGGTGCGGACGGAGACTTTGTTCCTGGCTGTAAGCCTCCTGGTCTCGGAGAGTACCTGGAGGATGCACTTGGCGGAACCAACGAATTCACATAGGGATCCAACCGTTCGGGAGGATGGAGCTGCGGCTGTTCCGGTGCTTCACTCGGTAATTGGGGGCTAGGTGCGATGCCGGAATAAGGGTTTGGAGGCGCTGGAAGTGGTTGCGAGACGCCAGCTGGCGCGGTCGTCGTCGCCGCATTGGGATCAGGGGCATACCGTCCTGAGCTCGCAGGCCGAGAACGTGACCGGGCGGGCGGG
>PQMF01000032.1:0-151497 GCA_003004485.1 Aspergillaceae sp. MA 6039 | reverse complement strand
GCGATCGGCGGTGGAAAAATAGGAGAAGTGGGACCGCAGGCAGGGGGATGTGGCCAATGGGGCGTTGGGCTTGGGGGGGGGTTCAGGAGTGAGACGGTCCTGTGGCGACGGATTATTACGGGGTCCGGGGTGGGGCTGTTCCTGGTGATAGCGGCGCTGATCGGGGCGGTCGTTTCTGTTTTGGGAACCCCTGACTGGTTACGGGAGTGCAGAGTCGAGCGTAGTCGAGTGCCGAGGACGGTGTACAGAGTAAGATTCATCTGTAGACGTTGGAGTACCTACTGCACTGATTCTGCTGTATTGACTGCTGCTATCCACGGATGCTGTATGCTCTACGGAGTATAGGATAAGTATAAATATACTCGGGAACCGTACGCCGTGAGAAGCCAAGCGATGCATGGGTCGTCTTGGTGGCCAATGAGAAGTGCCCCGCGGACCCACTCCTTTGATTACACCGGCCTGTCTTTTTTTACCGGCCAAACACGGCAGCTCTGGACAGCGCATCTTTATTAAACCCGGCTGAACGTTCTTTTTCACCTCATCTTTCAACCCGGACAAGGAACTCAAAAAGATCCAAGAATAACCTCAAAAAGGGCCTTTCCATTCCAGATCTAGACTCGTCCCCTTTCCGGAGCATTGACAGTACTAGTAGTACTTGCTTATCCCACTCACTCTTCAGTCTTTACTCTGAATAGTACTAATCCTCCGGAGTATACCGCATTGACCCGTCACCCCGGGTTACCACGGCAATTCTATCACCGAGGATGGTGCCAGGTCCGTGACAGCGGTGTGCTGCTACTTACGGAGTACAGAGTACAGAACCTGTTGTCTGTCCAGCCTAGGAGTTGCCCTGTCTGTACGGAGCTAATCTGCAATCGATATTCAGGAGTTTTGGCTCCGACTATTGAAACCGGCGCTCGATTTATTCTACTTTATTTGGTCTTGTCTCGTTCTGGGCACTGGGCACGCTCCCGTTCTTTTTATAGCCCTGCCAATCCAGAAATTACTCCTTCCAGACTATGCACGGAGTCTTATTGTGCCCTGTTTCCTGATCTGTCTTTCCTGAGTCGTCCTAGGTTCCTCTTGGATGGGTCAGACAAAGTACCGAATCCGGAACTCGGGATTTGCGAATTAATCGAACCGTTATCACTCGGTACAGAGTAGACTCTTAGAACAGGAATAGACCTAGGCCGTACAAGGCTACCTCTTTAAGTTCATACGCGAGCTGACGGAATAAAACAGGACAATCCCCTGACGTACAGAGTACTATGATGCAGTTTCGACTTCAACTCGGCCAGTTCTGCAATTCTAACTTCGTCCCAGGTGCTGGAACGCGTCAGAGGCTTCTCATACAAAGGTCCTGGCTGGCCAGTGGTGCAATTGTGCTCCGCAACTAGCAGGTAGCAGATGAAGCATAGACGTTTGAAGACTCATTCCTTGCTTGCCCCTGTAACTATGTACTCGTAGATGCAGATGCAGATAGACGCGTGCATAGAGGATAGTACATAGAGGTGCATAGAGATACATAATAACATAATAACGACTACAGAGTCTAGATCCAATTAGACCCGTAGGCCTATCCTCATTCCATCTGGATTGAGAGCAGGAATCGGAGAAACCCATTGAACTCTAGCCGGACAATGACTGCCCTAACTGCTCATCCATGCACAGTCGCCACAAACTAACCGATTCCCCCCTGTTGATCGGTTATTACCCCAGGGGTAACAGCTCTGGACATAATGCATAGCATAGCATAGCATACTGACAGATATGCTATCCTTCGCTAAAACCCCCGACTTCTCGTACTATTTCGCACTATCCATGGATCATGTTCTATGTATAGCAGAGCTCTTCCTGTGGCGCAGTCATCTTGATTTCTGGTTGAATGTCCTATTTTTGCTGCGTGGGGACATGTCAGATGTCATTCATTCTACTCTGGACAGCGTAACTACGTTGATCTTCGACACAATATAATATAATGTCTTGTCTTCATTGTACTCTGTAGAGCAACTTAGATCCTCTACTGCTACAGTGTACTGGTACTGCTCCGTCCAGTATAATCTCGATGCCTAAGCGCTCCACCCCGTGACCGCGACACGCCATCCTCCACTCAACCTCACCAAACATCAATCACCACTTCCCTCCACTTCATCGACTCTCCATCCTCCCTAGCCTCCTCTCCATCTCTCGTTCTTTGCCTTCGTTTGGTATCGTTTATATGTCGCTGCGATCCTAAAAGCCCGGTATGGCTCTCCTCCCCCTTCTCCCCTCTTTGTTGGAATGCTGACTGACAGCCTTGACAGTGCCGCGTGTTCACCCCACGGCGTCAACTTCAACTCCTCACTCCCGGATCTCCCACACTCGCTTTCTCACACTCTCACGCTCACACACACTCTCTCTAATCTATCTCAAACTTTTCCATCGTCAAAGTGTCCGCCAACAATACCGCCGATCTGGCTGCCACCGCCGACCCCAACGAGTTGTTTTTGCCAGGTGAGAGGCAAGGCAATCTCGCAATGTCTTCTTCCTCGTCCTCCGCCGCCGCCGCTCCGGTCCCTCTGCTGCGACCGCCCATACCTGGCCAAAATCGCAATAATGCCAACGGTCCCAAACCCCCCAAACTCACCCTGGGAATCCCCCCATCTCCCAATAATCGTCCGTTGGTAAACGGCAATCCCGCCCCCGCCCCCGTCAACAATGCGCCGCCGCAACAGCTCCATCCGTCCCGTCCCGCCGGCCGCCCAACCCCCCCGCAGCTACGACTCGCAACCCCCAAGGGTAGTAATGCGGAGCTTCCCCCGGAAATGCCCCGGATGGTCAATGGCAGGCCTGCGCCTCCGGCCCTCGCGACAACGGGACTGAATGACGGGACCAGTCATTCCGGCAGCTATACCTATCTCGACGGGAAAGCCAGTGGTCCCGCCTCCGCCTCGTCCTCCAACTATTCGACGCTTTCGTTTGCCATGGGCCTCCGCCAACCGCCAGGGGGAACGCCTGACCCCTCATCCGCCATCAGCTCCGTCTACTCCGAGCGCGAGGGTGGGGTGCCCGAGCGTGACAACAGTAGCGTCAACGGGCTCATCCCAGATTTGGACAAGTTGAGTCTGGAAAAAGGCAGGCCCCTTGATGCTGATGACCTGGACGACGAAGGGTGGCTGGCCGCCAGTGAGCAGAAGAAGATTGTCGAGCTGGGGAGTTTGGGTGAAGGTGCCGGAGGTGCTGTAACACGATGCAGATTGAAGGAAGGGAAGACCGTGTTTGCGTTGAAGGTGGGTGAATCGATGAGAATCAAAAATATGTGATGGGGCCAAGAAATGCATTGCTAACTCGACTAAAGATTATTACTACCGACCCTAATCCCGACGTTAAAAAGCAGATTGTTCGAGAACTCAATTTCAATAAGCATTGCGCCTCGGACCATATCTGTCGCTACTACGGTGCGTTTATGGACAAGTCGACCGGGACTATCTCCATTTCCATGGAGTTCTGCGAGGGTGGAAGTTTGGATAGCATTTACAAGGAAGTCAGAAAGTTGGGAGGTCGAACGGGTGAAAAGGTGCTAGGCAAGGTGGCTGAGGGTGTCTTGAACGGTTTGACGTATCTTCATGGCAGGAAGATCATCCATCGAGGTGAGTCTTTTTATTTAATTCCAGCCCCGCGCCACGCACACGCACACGCACACACACCTTGCATCCAAAACACCTTGCGGCAGTGGCTGATGTTAATCCCGCAGATATCAAACCTTCCAACATTCTCCTGTGCCGGAATGGCCAAGTGAAGCTCTGCGACTTTGGCGTCAGCGGCGAATTCGGCACCAAGGGCGATGCCAACACCTTCATCGGAACCTCCTACTATATGGCGCCCGAACGAATCACCGGACAGTCGTATACCATAACCTCGGATGTCTGGTCACTCGGTGTAACTCTCCTCGAAGTCGCGCAGCATCGTTTCCCATTCCCAGCCGACGGCACCGAAATGCAGCCTCGCGCCGGCCTGATCGACCTCCTTACGTACATTGTCCGTCAACCCATCCCGAAGCTCAAGGACGAACCAGCAAATGGGATCCGCTGGTCGGACAATTTCAAATACTTTATTGAATGCTGGTATGTACTGCACTTTTGTTTATTTCTGCAATATGAACTGCGGGGCTAACGACTTGTTCAGTCTCGAAAAAGAACCCCCCCGAAGAGCAACTCCCTGGCGGATGCTGGAACATCCGTGGATAATGGAAATGAAATGCAAGAAAGTCAACATGGCCAATTTTCTGAAACAAGTGTGGGACTGGAAAGAGTAGATTTAGATACGTCTACTTTCCCGTTTCCCTTCTTTCTCATCCGACTCATCCGCCCTTTTTGTGTTTTCGTTCCGTTTAATACCATTGCATATTGTCACGGCTTTTCCGTTTTCTCTCGTTTATACCGACTGCAACCAAAGTGGTTGACCCGGCCGTCAACCATCCATCCCTCGATCCACGAATTGTGATCACGACGACATTCCTTTCCGTCTTATATTTGGCGCCTCATATGTATGGTGTTGGGGATATATCCTTTTCTTCATTTGATTTCATGTCTTTCCTTGATTTTCCGTATTATATATGCGCGGATTGATTGTTTACATATTTACACTCAATCGACCAGTGTTTCAATTTCATCTCTTTTTTGCATGGTCTTTACTATGGAGGATTGGATGGGGTTGGGTTGGTATTCAGCAGCGCTGGAATACTCATTCTTCATCCTCATTCATCACCCGTTCAAAATTGATCACTATCGAGTGCCTAGGCATATATATGGACTGGCTCTCTGTATCATCAGCCTTTTCCACGTTAAATACATCAATATACAGATTTCTAGCCTATCTTCTCTCGTGATTCCACCGCTTTCTTGGGCCGATACGATGGCTGCTAATTCGGTCGGTCATCGTATACCTTGGTGTGCGCGATAGCTTTGGCGTTTAGGGTAGAGCGCGCTGGCGATAGCAGGGTTCTCCGGCAAGAAGTTAGTTAGCCCTAACTCTACAGAATCGATAATTTAAAAGACACGATACAAGCCCGCAGCATATGTACTTGTTTTTTTGGACAGCTTGAAGGCTTGCGCTTTCACTGAGCAGATCTGAGCACAGGGTGAGCAGCCTGAGCTGATCACTGAGCAGGGACCTCCGACGACACTGACAGAAGGGCACGTGAGGGCAGTTCTCACCACTTTCTTGAATGGGTTCTTTCCTCTTCTGTGATTCTTACATAGATTCCTTCCAATACAATAATCATTGAATGGCAAACTATCCCATACTATCTTCTGGCACATCTCGTTGATTCCCATCTATATCTAATTTTTCTTTTCTTTTCTTTTTCAACTGCTCTGCTATAGTCATGCCTCCTCCAGACCACTCATTTGAGGACCCTGAGAGATCTCAGTTGATCGAGCAGATCTGGGAGTGTGTCAAAGAGTACCCGACAACCCGCAGGGTGACCTTCCGGACAGTGCGGGCCTGCCTTTGGCTGTCAGACATTGAGATGCTTCACAAGATGATTGAACGCGACGATGAACATACCATGCTGCAGCTTGAAATGGTGGAGCTTCGAAACATTGTGAAAAAGTGTAAGTAACCAAGGATCAGGATAGAGTGCATGTAAAAGAGAGATCTAACCTTGTTTTGCAGGGATGCAACAAAATCGAGATCCCTATTCAAAAACGCCTTCCGCTACATCCACGGCTGACTGTGCCTCTAAAAGCGAGGTAGGAGGCTTTGGAGAAGAGGACGACAAAAACCCATCTGTTCCACGCGTCCCCTCCAGCGTGGTTGGCTCTAGCCCTATCGCCCTCTTTTACAGATAAATGCTAACAATCACACTAGTGCAAAGAGAGAGATGATGGGTGCATCGTGTCTAGAGCCGCCCCTGGTATCTGTGAAGTTGCACATCTGTACCCATTCTCTATGACCAATCCATCTACCGCCGGAGTTAATTTGTTCTGGCGAACTCTGCGGATATTTTGGACTGAGGAACGAGTGAATCAGTGGTGGAGGGCTGTGTTTGGCGACGATGATGGGACAGAAAAGCCCAAGAATCTTATCACCCTGAGCCCAGACGCTTACAAAATGCACACTCAGGGTTATTTTGCCCTGGAACCTGTGGGACTAGACTCAGACAGAAAGAAGCTAACTCTCTGCTTCTGGTGGTTGAAACAAGGCCAGTCAGCTGAGGAAGTGTCTGTGAGAGATGTCCCAGACCTTACGGCCACCTATGACCCGCAAGGCGACCGTCTTGGCCTGTTAAACATGCACACCTATCGCCCACTCCGCTCTGGTGATGTTATTGTCCTTACCACGCCCGATCCCGACACGCACCCTCTGCCAGATATCAGAATTATAGAGATGCAGTGGGTGATGAACCGAATTACAGCAATGCGGGGTGCTGCTGAGCCCAAGGATCCATTTGACAATGATTCTGAAGATGACAGCAACTCTGAAGGCGGTGACTTTCCGTAGTATTATTAAAGGCTTTTGTGAACTTGAAGATACCGCTAGACTACCAAAATGACCATGGCCCCTGTTAAGTGGTCATTACGAGTATTTCAAGTATCTGCCTATTCAACATATTATGATATTGCCTCCAGTGTTGTGAAGTCTTCGCCGCCAAGCTCGGTCAGCCATCAGTCGCAGAGCAGCCCGGCAAAGCAGAGAATCATGATACAGCAGCGGCAAGAGGAACGAACACCAACCATTGAATAATAATGGTAGTCGAAGACAGAAGCACCGTTTCTATCTGGCACTGGAGAGCTCATAGGTCCACTCCCTCTTTGGGGTAGGGTAACCGACAATAAATGAATGATGAGTTTGAATGTTTGATGAAGAGAATATTCAGTATGCGGGTTTTCTAAGTGGCTTTCAAGTGATTTTATTTATTTTATTTATCTTCATTTTCTTTCTTTCTTATTTATTTGTGAATTCTCTTTGTACGGCAGACTAAATTAACCCTGGCTTACAGCTAAGTATTAATGGAAAACTATGCTGCTGTGATGTGCTTTGTTGCTAACTGTGTTGTTCCATAACAATGGGCTTCTTCTTGTATGTCAATAGAGAATAATATAAGAAAGCATTGAGCACAGCGGACTGTCGAAGGTCCCAGCTGGTTGGGTTTGTTAGTTTGTGGTGAGGCGGAGATTCAACAGCAAAACCCTAGGATGGCCCATAGGCACCTCTGACCAGATCAATCTCCCTGACTACCATTGAATTATCAAGTATGGACATGACAGTGATAAAGTAAATAAATTGACTGCTCACTGAGCAAGCCCCTGGGCACCCTCATTAAAATGGCAGTGTCCAGAAGAGGAAAGCCAGAGTCACTCTAGAAAAACAGGTACATATAGCTACATACATACTTGATTTTCTGGACACATTGAAGGCTTTCCAGTTTAACCCAAGTGAATGAAGCTTTTTATTTACGATGAGACTATGCGTTATTCAATTACTAACCTTCGTTTTTTTTTCTATAAGGGCCCAAGAGACTGTTGGTTGTGAGCCTGCGGCATCAATCTTTGCATTCCCGCTGTTGTTACTGAACCACGGTGTATTTTCTACATATATCCTGAAGTTAGTTGACATGGATTACGGAGTAATTCGCTCATAGAATTACCCTGGATGAAGAAAGGTCCATTATTTATGTGTAGCGTTTGGCACGGGATGGAGGATGGAGGATGGAAGGCAAGATGAAGTCGGCGACCTGGAATACATTGAGAGATCTCATCCTCAGGCAGCAATAGTGGAGCCAGACACTCTTCTGCCTCATATATCAGGCATTAATACCTAATGGAATTCGAAACTAAACAAGCAGGCCATGTAAGCAAGCTGCGAGAAAGTCCTGAGCAAGTCCTGAGCAAGCCTTTGAGCACCTTCATAAAAGCAGCGGCATCCAGAAGGGGAAGCCCCGGTACATAATTCTACAAAATCATGTTCATATATTGGCTTGATCTTCCATGATTCGTAAAATTTATTCGCTGTGGGTATATACATACATTAAACCCAGACTCCATGTTTACAAAAGAAAATCACCGATTAACCGGCTGAGCACCCAGTACCCAACCAATTCCACTAGCCAGCCCGCCGGTCACCATATTACTAACCATATCTCTCTTGCGCAGACGGCCTTCCTCGCCTTCTGCGTCCTCGTCATCGTCCTCGTTCTCGCTCTCGCGTGATATATGCTGGCCGCCCTGCTGACGCGCAGCCCGCAACGGAAATGCATTCTTATGCAACGCCATCGCGGCCCCCCGCGCAACCTCGAAGAGCCCCATGGGCGCCTCCTCCTGATGCGAGCGGTTTAATTGCTGCTGCGTGCGCGCGCGCCTGGCATGCTGTTGTCTCGTTTCGAGCGCGTCTTGCTCGCTATCCGTGGCGGGGCCGAATCCACCCGGTAGCATCGAGAGATTGTCGCCCTTTGTGTCCCAGGCTTCTTCCTCCTCGGTCTCACGCGCACGCAGGACATTGAGTTCCTCATCGCAGCGGCGCCAGGCGCCCAGGATTTCTGGGAGGGGGTCGGGCGTTGGGACGAGGACGAGTGCGAGAGAGAGGAGTTCCATGCGTTGTGAGAGTTGGGTGATTTGTGGGTGGAGGGCAGCGGAGGGGGTGGTGTTGCTGGCCGGGGGCCGGTAGCGTCCTGCGTTGTATACTGCGCGCCAGGAGATATCGTCTTTGGCAGTTGGGTTGGTGACCGAGGAGGTGGTTGGGAAGATGGCTGGTGACGCAAGATTGGTGAAGATGTATGAGTACGCGGTGCCGAAGTCGTCGGAGGCGAGGGCGGAGGATATCGCTAGGGATGTAATGCGTCGTTCAGCGATGAGGGATGCGTCCTCATCAGATGCTGGGATATATTCGTGGTGAGATTCGTCGTCTGGCAGCATAGGCGGGAAACCCGCTGCCACGAGGTTTCGGCCGATGGACAGCAGGTCGTCCAGTTTCGTATAGCCCTTAGGATTCTGATCGAGGACCTTTTCGATAAGGGAAAGAGGGTCGGAGTGGACGCGAATGCTGACCGGTTGGAAAGGGACTCCGTGTTGTAGAGTGAGAGAGTAGAATGACAAGGCATGCGTCGCGGAGAGGAGGGCTTGGATCTGCTTGAACGATGCAGAGTCGGGGAAATGCGGTTGGAAAGTTTGCAGGCTACCAGGGTCAGTCCACGCTCAATTGACTGATTTCACACACTTACATATCATATGCCCTCTTCATTCCTCCCCGTGTTCTGTTGCCGTTGCTAGCATTGTCGTAGGCTGTAAAGATAGCCTCCTTGGCGGCCGCTTCGACCTGCGTACTTCGCAGAGGAGCCTGTGAGTCTGTATAGATGCTGACGGCCAGCTTGTACTCTAGTTCTATTAGCATCATAGTCATCAGGAGATCTAGATGATGGACTCACCCTTGGCCTCAAGCAATGCCTTTAGGACCTCCGTTTCCACAACATCCAGCGGGACCCTCCAGAAAAGGCCGTGATGCTCTGGACGCTCAGATTGCCAATTTCGAAGCCAGAGTAACTGCTCGCGAATTACCATCCAATCACGTGTCTTCGTCTGTCTTGTGGTTGATGCTATAACGCTGCGCAAGTCTAATAATTGCATATCCTCGGTGCTATGGAGGCACATGTTGGCGGCTGCGCGGCATGTCACAGAATGACCTAGCTCGTTCATTATCTGAATGGAGCGAAGGATAGCGCTGAGAAATGATATTGAGGTTGCAGATGGACGCGTTAACAGGTTTGACGGTCCTAAAAGGGCATTTTGTAACAGCGACGCCCGCGACGTGGATGAGATGGTATTCGTATCAAAGTCAACCGCAGGTAGTCCCGAGTTTCCGACAATAAACGAGGAGTCTTCAAGATCAAGTAGCTGTGCGATCCGCGTGACGATCTGGACAGAGCCTTCCAAAGCCTGTCTACTGGTGTCAGAAATCGCATACACCACCGCAAGACCGCATTGACCGTGGCGGACGCGCAGATCCGCCAGCGCATTGTCATCATGTTGCCCGTCTAACCCCTCGTACCCTCCCATGTCCACATCCTGGGGGCCGTCCCAATTGGTGAAGGCACCCACGACGCTCTCCAGGTCCACAAGACTCCGTGACAACAACCACTCGTTCACGGAGTGCCACCCCGCATTCTCTGCTGTTCGATGCTGAACGTGATCTTGATGCAGAGTGATCGAACCGCGTTGTGCCACTTCGTTGAGTTTCCGACG
This sequence comes from Aspergillaceae sp. MA 6039, assembly GCA_003004485.1. Taxonomy (NCBI): domain Eukaryota; kingdom Fungi; phylum Ascomycota; class Eurotiomycetes; order Eurotiales; family Aspergillaceae; species Aspergillaceae sp. MA 6039. Next base: position 141,280 of record PQMF01000032.1, on the reverse strand, counting down.
TTTCGCCCGATTACTGCCGTAGAGCCAGGGCCCAATCAGCCCGCGCAAGTTCCTAACTAAGTCCATGTTGTCACTATGAGAGCTGGTCATCGAAAGAAGCACGTTAATCGCTGTATCGTCGTCCATCGACTCGATCACATCCAACGTGAAGGTTTCATCTTGACTGGGGTAGTATTCGTAGTTCAAACGGAGGATAGGTAGTAAGCTGGAGATGAGCCACGTGCGTAGAAAGGGCGAGCGTTGGTAGAACGGTAGTAGAAGCTCGAGGATAAGGGATTGCAGAGAGGTTTCGGCGTCGATCCTATGCGCACGATGAACAAGGAATTGGGTCAAAAGGTCTGTTCCCTGGCTGTCGTCGTCGTGATACTTGAGTGGCAGCAGACGAAGACTCCGCACACGCTTCCTTACACCCGCTTCGGACAGATCCTTTATGGAAGACGCGTCAATATCACCATCCGCTAGAGAAGACGAAGGAGTAGGAGGACCGTCGACGAGCTCCTGGAGCACCGACGTGTAATGCTGTGGTTCTGTACTCTCGGGGAGGAAGGTCAAAAGGAGGCGGAGGACACGTTCCAGTGGAAGGTAGCTGGGGAACTGGGCCTGCAATCGTGGAAGAGGAGCAACCTGACCACTGGCGCAGAGACGAGAGGCCAGCAGAATCGCATGAGCACCGGACAGGCCTGCGGCAACGGCCATGATGCAAACATTGACTTCTTTTGCAGGTGTGTAGCATAGAGTCCAGACGATGAAGTGGTCGAAAGACGTCAAGCAGCAGAAACACTCGGGCCAATCAGACGCCGCACCGGCGAACCTCCGCCCTCGGCGAGTTCCCTTCCACCTCGACTTACTCCAGTACCCTTTCTCGGTCTCTCTCACGCGTTCCCCCACGTTGTCCCTTTTGAACCTCTCCTCTCACGCTTCTTGCATAATGGCGTCCGGCCACGGTCTCAATGGCGGTATGTGGTTCTTTTCCCTCCCTTCCGTAGACCCGTTCGGAGCACACAATCTCCCCCGGAATTGGTTGCTGTGTCCGGCTTTCCTTTGACGAACTTTTGGATGCTAACTTTGCGATTCTCCAGGTCCTTCCCGCTGCTTTCCCTTCTGGCAGGAAGTTCTCGGCTGTTATGTTGTGAATTCCGGCGAGGGTGAAGCCGGCAAAAAGAAGTGTCTTCCCGCATTGGAGGATTACCACGAGTGTCTGCACCACAGGAAAGAGGTACGCTGCGATGCCCAGTCTGGCTGCGAATTGAAGAAGCGGTATACGTTTTGGGTGCATGACGGATGATGGATGGGTTATATATCACGACAATGGACGAAGAATATGCTCTGACGACGATCATGACTACAGGCTCTGCGCACGATGAGAATGCAGGCTGCCTATCGCAAGGCCGAAGCCGCACACCCCCGAGAGAACGCGCCCAAGGCGGAACAGATTCGCAGTCTGGGTCTGTTAGGGAAAGAAGAGGAGACGGCGGAGGTATTAGCAAAGGCGTCGTGAGCAAGGACGCGCACGTCCCGGTGCGGTGTTTGCTTTTTATATCAATTATTATTCATGATTTCCATTCCGCTGTTACTTTATCCTCCTGGAGCTGGGTTGTATAGAATGGAATATTGGACTTGTTATGCTGTATTGAATATGGTGTAGATATACATATGTACGGTGCGGTGTTATATATATTTCGGCCACGGATCAGTATGCAGACAGCACTTTCGCCATGACAAGCTCCTGCGGAACTAAACAGAACAATGCGGCAAACCACATAGCAGGTATATAGACAAACCGTTGTCAAATTGACATTTATGTGGCTGTTCTCAAGGTACCGTACAGAGTATACTTGAGATATCAACATTATGACGGTATCAGAAATGCGCGAGGTCTGATTGGAGGGGGACCCGTTGCGGCCTGAGGCAGGAATGACCTGCAGGTCGAAGCCGTCATAAAACTCAATGCGCATTAACCAGGACTCGTACGGATAGTACTAGTACTAGTATGTCCTGTCTGCAGAACCCTTGGTCTTGATGGTCTAGTGCGAGTCAGCAGTTCATGCTGGCTGCCGTAGATGTAGATATGATGAGGCTGGCATTTCTTGGCATTGCTCATGAATACTGCCGCTGCGGAATGGCAATGAGACAGTATGCTGGTGGCAGTTGACACCTAGCCGAAGGCATGTGGACCTCATCACCAGCAATGGCAGCCCTGAATATGTGCAGTATGTACACTGTAGTAGTCCTGTAGCTCTACTCGTGCCTGGTCTTATGGCAGATCCCGTGACCATAGGGATAAGTCACGTGTCATCAGAAAACCTTTGCGCGTGGTGGGTCTGAGCTAAACCACATGCGGACTAGCGTCCAGCGGCGACGCAGGCCCCAACAACTGATATAAACCCGGCGGCGTGACCTCGAAAAGCCGCTGTCCTGAGCATTAATTATTATTATTGACTCCGCCGCCGCGTCTCTTTGCCTGCGCTACGGACTCTACAGGGTCTACCCCCCGGCTTTCTCGCGTCGTGTCATCCGTTTGGTTGTTATTTCGTTTTTATCTTTCTATTATTATTGCTATTATTATTATTATTATTATTATTATTCTATTTTATTTCCCTTATTTCTTCCAACGTTCTCGATGGCTACATCCAGGGTGTAACAAAGCCTCATAGATACATACCTCCAACGGCTTAGTGTCTTTTTACCTAATCTTTCTTTTCGTTCCTTTTTTGATTGACGCGCTCAAAAACTACCACCACCTCTTGGGTCATACTTATCATCGTTTTTTTATTTATTTATTCCCTATTTCTTTTCTTCTTCTGCTTTCCCTTCTTTGATACCCCATCTGTATGTTTTAACGCGCAGTGACGACCATGACTTCCAGGTATGGCTCTTCCGCCCGTCCAATCCCGTTGTCCCGGCATGTCGCGCTAACCTGATTTCGTCTAGACTCGATCGACTTGTCACGTGAGTGACATCCCCGTTCCCGCCAATCACATGGCTAGGCGTTACTGACATCACGTGATAGACTCCTTGAGACCGGCAGTACGCCTGTCATCCGCAACACGGCTGCCCAGCAGCTGGCGGATGTTCAGAAGCAGCATCCCGATGAACTATTTAATCTGTTAGGTCGTATCCTGCCCTATCTCAAAGTCAAGTCGTGGGACACCAGGACGGCTGCGGCCAAGGCGATTGGGTCCATCGTCTCGAATGTTGAAGTCTTCGATCCGAACCAGGAAGATGGCCAGCAGCTGAAAAGTGAAGAAAACAATAACGAAGATGCTGTCCAGATCAAGGCGGAAGAGCAGGAGCAGCAATCATCACCGGACGATGGTTTGTTGCAGCTGGATCGGTTAGACCTCACCTCAATTTTGAAGTACGGCCAGCGATTACTGGGTAGTGCCGGCAAAGAGTATGAGTACTCGTTGGCGTCCATGGACCCGGCATCGCGGCTGCGACTTCAGAAGAAAACTCTTACCTCCCGTTTGGGACTCGCGGGCGAGTATATCGAGGAGGATCTGATTGACGACAACGATCTCAAACCGGCGGCGGCCACCACCACTCCCAAGATTGACACGGCGTTTCCATCGATCACAAAAGAGAACAGCTTACAGAACTTGACGCCGCAGGCTGTTGCGTCTCCGGTTGAAGCGCCAAATGGTGAAGACCCTGGACTGAGTAAACGGCAATTGAACCAGCTTAAACGGAAGAACAAGCAGAGCGCCAAGTTTGGGGCTAATAAGGTTCGTGTTGTTGACTTGTCTCGGAGGACGTCAGACAATGCTCCGCCTACGCCATCCGTGTCAACACCGCACCCGGTCAAGTCCGAAGGTAAGCCCGAAGGTAAGCCCGAAGGTAATGGAGACGAGGCCAATGGAGACGCGAAACCCGACTACTTCTCCCTCGAGCGATCCGGAACAGATGATGACTCGAAGATCGTCACCGAGTTCAAAGGCTCGGACACGCCGGATAAGCCGTTGCTGCAGCCAGAAATAGTAGAGGAAGGGACCACGCTGGGGTGGCCGTTCGAGCACATGTGTGATTTTCTCATGATGGATATTTTCGATCCGAATTGGGAGGTCCGGCATGGTGCGGCCCTGGGTCTTCGAGAGCTCGTCCGGGTCCAAGGAGCCGGTGCTGGGCGCATGCAGGGCAAGAGTCGGACCGAAAACGACATTTTGAACCGGAAGTGGCTGGATGACTTAGCCTGTCGTCTTCTCTGCGTGCTGATGCTTGACCGCTTCGGTGACTACATCTCGGATAATGTGGTTGCTCCGATACGGGAAACCGTCGGCCAAACGCTGGGTGCGCTTTTGTCCCAACTGCCTCCGCGCTCAGTTGTGAACGTCTACCAGTGTCTGCACCGGATTATCATGCAAACTGACCTGGATCTCGAACGGCCTATTTGGGAAGTCTGCCATGGTGGTATGATTGGTCTCAGATACCTGGTGGCCGTCCGTAAAGACCTACTCGTGAAGGATGCCAAGCTCATGGACGGCATCCTGGAAGCGGTAATGAAAGGATTGGGCGATTACGATGATGATGTGCGCGCCGTCAGTGCCGCGACGCTGGTCCCGATGGCGGAAGAGTTCGTTACCTCTCGAACATCTGCGCTTGGTTTATTGATGAACATCGTTTGGGATTGCCTCTCAAACCTACAGGATGATCTCAGCGCTAGCACGGGATCAGTGATGGACCTGTTGGCCAAACTATGCACTTACCGCGAGGTCCTTGATGCGATGAAAGCGAACGCAGCTGATAACCCAGAATCCTCCTTTGGAAACCTGGTCCCTCGTCTATACCCTTTCTTGCGCCATACGATCACCAGCGTGCGTTCAGCCGTACTTCGGGCTCTCATGACATTCTTGCAACTGGAGGGCCAAGGTACCAATGACTGGGTAGATGGCAAGGCCCTACGTCTGCTATTCCAAAACTTACTGGTTGAGCGGAACGAGGGCGTATTGATGGAGTCTCTTCATGTCTGGTCTGAATTGCTCAAGGCCCTTGAAACTCGTGGCTGCTTCAAATCGGAAACCGAATTGTTGAGTAGTGTTCAGCCGCTCATTACGTTAACAATGGGTCCGTTCGGTGTACCTCGCTTCCCTATTCCTATGAATGCCTCGCTCTTCATTAAACCCTCTGGTTTGCCCTACCCAATGAGTGCAGCCGCACCTGCCAAATCTTCCCCAAGTTCGAACAACAACCCGTCTTCCGATACAGGAAGAGGACGAAAGCGTAAACTCGATAAGAAGGAGGAACCCGTTCCGACATCATCCGCTCACAATGTCGACGGCCATATGCTGCAAGGTGATATTGACCTCGTGGGCGCGGATACAATGCTGCGGTCTAAGATTTACGCTTCGAAGGCGCTGGGCGAGCTGCTCTGCTTCTGGGATAAGTTTGGTCTTTCGAACCTGTGGCAGACTGTTATGGAGGGTCTCGACTACTCCGCATCGACATCGCAGCTCTCAGCCGCTATGGTTGTGGAGGAGTACGCTCGACTCAGGGGACCGACCAGCAAGTACATCGGGTCTCTGTGCGAGCGTGTCCGTCCCATTGTCGAGGGTGAACGTCCGTTGTGGTACAGCGATATTGCCTGCTACCTTCACGTCGCGCGGGCTCAGTGCCATTCGCTGCTGAGCGCGTTTAGGGACCATGCCCATGTTCCATCTTCGAAACTGCCGGTTCTGGCTGTCATTGTGCAAGGCGACACTGAAGCTGGTCCGAGCGCATTCTCTCTGTCTGATGCTGAACGAGTGATCGGCCCTGAGTTTGAGCGTTTGAAGAAGGGATTACCACCTGCCCACCGTATCACCGCGCTCCAGGTCTTGAATGATACTCGCGCAACGACCGAGTCTGCCATTAATGAGGCACGGAATATCAGGGAATCGAGAGACCTGCGTATCCGAGCTGCCGCGGCGGGTGCGTTGGTTGCCTTGGGGGATATCCCCAAGAAACCGGGCCACATCATAAAGGGAATGATGGATAGCGTGAAGAAGGAAGAAAATGCCGACCTTCAGCAGCGCTCTGCCAGTGCAGTTGCGTCGTTAGTCGAGCATTACACAGCGGCTTCCAAGCGTGGACCAGTCGACAAAGTCATCGGGAATCTGGTCAAGTACTGCTGCGTGGATACCTCGGAGACCCCCGAATTCCATCACAACGCGAATCTCGAGAAATCAATACTGTCACTTCGGAAGGAGGAAGATCGACGCGATCATCCCGACGCAGCCAAGTTCGAGCGGGAGGCCAAGGAAGCCAGGATCATGCGCCGAGGCGCGAAGGAGGCGCTCGAGCAGCTGGCTGTCAGATTTGGACCCGCGCTTTTGGAGAAGGTCCCCAACCTCGCCTTGTTGATCGAACGGCCGGTGAGAGATGCACTTGCCAGCGAGCTTCCATCCAACATCCAGGATCCTGAAAACGAATTGGGCCAGGAGATTGTTGACGGACTTTCTACGCTTCGTGCTCTGCTACCCAAGTTCGACCGTGGTCTCTATCCCTGGGTCATTGAACTCCTGCCAATCATCGCTAAGGCGCTGCAATGCGAGCTGTCAGTTATCCGGTACGCCGCTGCCAAGTGTTTTGCCACTGCCTGCAGTGTCATGACCGTTGAGGCCATGACTATGTTAGTGGAGAAGGTGCTCCCGACTATCAACAATGCCCTTGACGTGCACCACCGCCAGGGTGCAGTCGAGTGCATATACCACGTTATCCATGTAATGGAGGATGGGATCCTGCCATATGTCATTTTTCTCGTTGTCCCCGTCCTTGGACGGATGAGTGATTCCGATAACGATGTGCGGTTGTTGGCTACCACGTCGTTCGCGACCCTGGTCAAGCTCGTTCCTCTTGAGGCGGGTATCCCCGACCCTCCTGGGTTCTCAGAAGAGCTACTCCAGGGTCGTGACCGGGAGAGGAAGTTCATGGCTCAAATGTTGGATGTCCGGAAAGTCGAAGAGTTCAAGGTTCCTGTTTCCATCAAGGCCGAGCTCAGACCATACCAACAGGAGGGTGTTAACTGGCTGGCGTTCCTTAATCGGTACAATCTTCATGGTATTCTCTGTGACGATATGGGTCTAGGGAAGACTCTACAGACGATCTGTATCGTTGCCAGTGATCATCATTTGCGAGCCGAGGAACATGAACGCACGCAGTCTCTCGATTCTCGCAAACTTCCTTCCTTGATCATTTGCCCCCCTTCGTTGTCTGGCCATTGGCAGCAAGAAGTTAAACAATATGCCCCTTTCCTCAACTGCGTGGCCTATGTTGGTCCTCCGGCGGAACGCTCAAGACTGCAAGGCGACCTTGTCGCTGCTGATATCGTCGTGACGTCCTACGATATTTGCCGGAATGACAACGAAGTGCTCCACCCGATTAGCTGGAACTACTGCGTTCTAGACGAGGGCCACTTGATTAAGAACCCCAAGGCGAAGGTCACATTAGCCTTGAAGCGCCTTATTAGCAATCACCGTCTAGTTCTTTCCGGAACCCCGATTCAGAACAACGTCTTGGAATTGTGGTCTCTGTTTGACTTCCTGATGCCCGGCTTCCTAGGAACCGAGAAGGTTTTCTTGGAACGATTTGCCAAGCCAATCGCGGCCAGCCGTTTCAGCAAGTCTTCGTCTAAGGAGCAAGAAGCCGGCGCCCTGGCTATTGAAGCCCTCCACAAACAAGTCCTTCCATTCCTACTCCGTCGTCTGAAGGAAGAAGTCCTCAACGATCTCCCGCCGAAGATCATCCAAAACTACTACTGCGATCCCAGCGAACTGCAGCGCCGGCTCTTCGAGGACTTCACCAAAAAAGAGCAGAAAGAACTCGCTGAGAAGGTAGGCAGCTCCGAAAAGTCGGACAAGGAACACATCTTCCAAGCGCTGCAGTACATGCGGCGTTTGTGCAACTCCCCAGCTCTGGTCGTCAAAGAAGGCCACAAGCAATACAACGATGTCCAGAAGTACCTCACCGCCAAGCAATCCTACATCCGCGACGTTTCACACGCACCCAAACTGTCCGCCTTGCGCGATCTCCTGACAGACTGCGGGATCGGCATTAACCCTCCCGCGGAGGGCGAACTCAGCACAGGCGCCAGCTACGTCAGCCCACACCGTGCCTTGGTCTTCTGCCAGATGAAGGAGATGCTGGATATCGTGCAGAGTGAAGTCTTCCGCAAACTGCTCCCCTCGGTACAGTACCTCCGGCTCGACGGTAGCGTGGAGGCAACCAAGCGACAGGATATCGTCAACAGGTTCAATACGGATCCCAGCTACGACGTGCTGCTTCTGACCACGAGCGTGGGTGGATTGGGTCTGAACCTGACAGGTGCTGATACTGTGATATTCGTGGAACATGACTGGAACCCGCAAAAGGATATTCAGGCCATGGACCGCGCGCATCGTATCGGCCAGAAGAAGGTCGTTAACGTCTACCGGTTGATTACTCGGGGTACATTGGAGGAGAAGATTCTAAAGTACGTCCTTTTGCCCTTATTCCCTCCAACCAAAAGAAGAAAGAAAGAAACTAACCTCCACCAGCCTCCAACGCTTCAAAATTGACGTCGCCTCGACAGTAGTCAACCAACAAAACGCCGGCCTCAACACTATGGGAACGGACCAACTCCTCGACCTCTTCAACCTCGGCGAAACGGCCGACAACGCAGAGAAACCCGTGGCCGCCGAGGCCGCCAACGAAGTCGACATGGTGGACATCGACGGTGAGGTCAAGGAGCGCGGCAAGAAAGGCTGGCTGGATGACCTGGGCGAGTTGTGGGATGATAAGCAGTACCAGGAGGAGTATAATCTGGATTCGTTCTTGGCTAGCATGAAGGGGTGATGTCTGCCAGGAAGGAGTACGGTGGGGAAAAGGTTAAAAAAAATAAAAATAAAAAAGAAAAGAGGGAAAAGTTGATGTGTTAACGAACGGGTCAAACTACTTCTAATCCAAAGAAAAATTCATTGGGCAAGGGTAAAGGAAAGGGAATGGGCGTTATTCAGAAGGCAAGGCAAGGAGGCATGGGAAGAGATGATGCTGAGATGTGAACACGCGAGCCCTGTCATGTCTTATTACTTTTGTATCCATGTATTCATGTATTCTAGTTTTCTTTATATTATTGTATGTGTACATAGACATATTTACTTTTTTTCTTTTATTTCAGTCTTTTCAGTCTTTTCAGTCTTTTTCTACCATGAATGTAGTTTTCAGTCAATTCGGCCGCTTGAGGCAGACTGCTACTGCAGCCCTATTCTTACTCCAGGCTCTTTACTCTCACCACGAATATCGATATAAAACCAATATCTGATTGATTCAAATATCAAAAACAATCTTTATACTTTGACATACAGGCATAATTGTAATCATAACCTCCAAACAGCTCAACTCGAGAAGAGAAAATGAGGAAAAACGCCATCCACAGTCCAGCCATCCAAGCGCCAGTTAACGGAAATGAAAAAAGGACAAACTCTTGGTAATATGATACAATATACACGTGCTGGACACAGCCTGGTTAGCCAGTTGAGAATGGCCTGCTTGCTGACGTAAAATTGTGCGTTGGAAGAAATATGTTGAAAAATTAGCAGTGAAAAGATAAGAAGAAAAGGGCACATCTATGTGCAACGCAATCTGAACAGAACTCTCGTAAATGCAATATGGCGGAAATGAAAATAGATCAACGGTTTTTGGGCTGAGCCAGCATGTTCAACCGACTACTCGTCAGGAACCCCCGACTCTTCCGCACGCTGGCTGGCGTACTGGTAGTACTGGTAGTTCTAGCACGGCCAGCTCGCAGAGGGGTATTGGAGTTAACACGACCCTTGACGGGAGTAGGAGTCGGGGGTTGTTCAAACTTGATTGGGGTACCGAGCTTGACGCGCTTTGTACTGCGTTCGCCAGTCGGGGTAGCATCGACAGGAGGCACATTTTCGGTATCGACTTCTTCCTCAGGGTCCACGCGGTGTCGCTTTTTGTTGTTGATGCCGTGCATCACGCCTGGGACCTCTGGAACCGACGGCTGGTCTTCGTCCGCGTCTGACTGAAGGACATGACGGATCGTGGCATGCTTAGAAGGAGCGCCCTCCGGGGTCAGAGCAGGTAAGGTAGGATAGGTGACGTCTGAAGCAAGGCGTGCTGAGCCGGCGGTCGGGATCTTGGACGGAGAGGGAGACGCGGGAGGTTGTTCTTGAGGGGATTTGGCGCTGGGCGAGAAACCAACGCGCTTCTTGGGAGAAGGAGTCTGAGCAGCATCATCGTTGCCATTGGAATCGCCCAACAGAAGGTCTGGAGTGAAGTCCGGCGCGGCGGAATGGGTTCCAGCAGCGATCTTGGCAGGATCTTTCGAGAATAATGGCTCACGACGACGGAGAATCGACTTGAGGTTGGCGAAACTGGGAAGGCTGGTCTTGAGTCGGGGGTTGAATTCGGTTTGGGGAGTGCGCGGGGTCACCATGGTGGTCTTTGCGGCTGGAGACTGGGTCGGCGCCGGGATCATGGACGGCTTCTTGGGTGGTCTGACGCTCGAAGAGGTAGTACGTGCCATCGAGGCCTTTGTCGGGGTCAACAGAGAGCTTCGAACTGTAGACCGGGCTCGTGGTTGTTGGACGACGCGTCCGGGAGTAGCAGCAGAAGCAGGAGCAGCTTGGCCGCCCTCCCCAGATGTTGGGCGACGGGTGGAAGCGTCATCCTTCTTATCATGTTTAACGCGCTTGGCACCAGACACGGCAGGCGCAGGCGAAGGCTTGACATCCATCGAGGGCTTCGAGGGAAAATTGTTCCGGCTCTCAGGCTCGTCCAGACGTGCAGTGGACTTGGTCCTCTTCAGCGTCTTACTACCTGTAGCTTCAACAACCGGCTGGAAGCGACCAGGCGTAGCTCTGAAAGCAGAAGGATGATCCGCAATGGAATCCATCTTCTTGAACTGAGCCATATGGGCGTCGCTGAACCGACTCGCCATACCCTTGGCCTTGGCGATCTTCCGCTGGTCTCCATCACGCGTCTTGTCCGCGGGTTTGTCCTTATTTCCATGAATCAACTGGGACCTAATGCGAGATACGTCTCCGCGAACGCTCTCCATTAGCCTTTTGGCCTCATCACTCAGCTCTGACTCCTGACACGCAAACTTGAACTCGAACCCAGGCGTGCCATACTGGCTGGATGGAGACGCCCTAGCCTTGGTGGGGGTGTTCTGGACCACAGAGTCCTTGACGACATTTCCGTTCGCGTCTTTCTTGACAGGATTGAAACCAAGAATCAGACCAGAGTCAGCCTGTTTGGTGGTACTCTGGTGCACCTTGCTTGGATGCATTTCTCCCATGGGGGGACGAGCGGCGGCAATGCTGGTGGGGGTTTTGGTTTCGATGGATTTCTTTTCGGGAGTTTTGCTGTTGGAAGTCGAATTGCGAACAGGCGTTCGGATTGTTTTTGTGCCTTCAATGGCCTTGGAGTACGGTTCGTCGCGTTCCATGACAGGGGGGAGTTTCTGGTTGTTGCTGTTATCGTTGTTTTCGTCGTTGCTCTGGTGGGCGTTGGCTTTGTTATGGCCAACCGTGTCAGGCTGAGTCTGAGGCTCCTGAGCAAACAGAGACACACGTCAGTTTTATTGCTTTCTAACGCAAGGGAATCTTTCAAGCGGGATGATGAAAAGGATGACTCTTCGTGGTGACATTCCAGACGCCCATTCACGGCTGCTTACCTCAGAGCTGGCACTGCGTAGACGGGCGGAACGACGGACCGCCATGGTCAGTGATATTCAGGAATCGAGTATTTAACGAAGAAAGGGTCTCGTTGAATTGATTCGGCCTGATACAGGACGCCAGAGAGTGTCTTGTTGCGTTGCGGTTGAGGCGTCGAAGAGCGAGAAAGGGAGGATAAACAAACACTGCAATGGGTAGGCGGTGAGTGCTGACGTCAGCCATACAAGGTGTCTTGAAGTTACCTGAGTTATTTAGTTACTTAACTACGAAGTATAGTTATTACGACGCGCGATACCAGAAAAGAGGAAGCAAGGTAAGTGATGAATGCTATTGGATTGAGAGAGTCTATTATGCTAAACACCAAAAGGATACGTTTCACCCTTGCCCAACGGCGTGGCAGGCTGGATCTTCTCCAGTGACTGCACGGCCTGAGACTGATCGAACCATATATACGCATCGAACTGGTTATGCAGATACGCCTGGGAATAATGTGAGATGCGCTCCGTATCCGGACGATAAATGACGCCAATGAACCTCTGCAGCCGTTGATGCTCAGCGGCCATGGCCTCGCGCAACGCGTGATCGATGCGGCCCTTGCGCAGATCCAGCACGAAACTGGGCAAACCCGTCTGGTGCGCCAGCATCTCCCAGCTGTCATTGCGCGACGGCCGCACATTCATAATGTTCATGTCGTCATCCCACCCGTGCGCCGCAGCGACGGTCCCCGTGTGCGTCCCGCAGCCGAGTATGGCGACCTGCTCGCGGCCGAAGTTCTCACGGCACAACTGGCCGATGTTGATTTCGTTGCGGCGCGTGCCCATGCTTGTATAACGGGCATCGCCGACATGCGAGTTGTGCGCCCACACGATGGCCTTTCCAGAGGGGTTATGCTGCAACAGTCGATTAAGCGTATCGAACATGTGCGTGTCGCGCAGCGTCCACGACGTTGCGGAGCTGTAGTACATGGCTTTGTAATAGTGCTCGGCGTCGCGCACGAGATAGGCGTTCTGCTCGCCGCTGTGGACTTCTTCGCCGTCGTGTATTGCCGCCGACGCTTCCTGAGAGTACTGCAGTCGATTCTCGAGGATCCCCCGCAGCATAGTGATCACCTGGCTCTCGCAGTCTTCCAAGCCACGTAGCGATGCCAGCCCGTATGAGGTCGGATCGTCCACCCACGGCTGGAGACAGCCATAGCGTTTCCGCGCCTCCTTGCCCGCATCAGGATCAACCTGGTCTAGATAGTCGATCACTGCGCGGATCGACGCGCCCAAGCTGTACAGATCCAGTCCGTAGAACCCGGCCTTTTGCGCCTTGGGGAGCTTTGCATTGCGATCCCGCATCCACTCGACAAGGTTCTGCATTTCGCGATTGCGCCACATCCACGTCGGGAACCGGCTGAAAGGCTCGTAGTCCGTCGTGTGTCCGCCCACTCCCGCCTTAGGGCCTGGTCGTTGGCGCACATACCGGTCCACTGCTTCTGCGTCCGGCCAGTCCGCCTCCACGGCGACCATGGTGTAGCCGTGCTGGGCGATCAGGCGCTTGGTGATTTCCGCGCGGGCAGCGTAGAATTCGGACGTGCCATGACTGCCATCGCCAAGGAGGACAATTCTGTACTTCCCGAAGCTGTCGAAGTGCGAGCCAAAGTTCGGGTCTGAGATGGCGGGTAGGGGACGGGCGGATGCCGTAAAGAGTTGCTGGAGTTGGGCCATATTGGAAAACATTCGAGGGAATCGCATTGAATGCGTGAACATGATTCCAAATGATTGCCATCTTATACCAGTCCAGTCCAGTCCTGTTATATGAGATCACCCGTCCGTCAGTAGAGTCATGATGACTTCAGTTGCCATTGGCGTTGCCTCTACCCTAACTCCGTACCGTACAAACACAAAGACACCTTATATACACAACGATAACATGCCATTATTTACGACCCCAAGGAAAACTCCCATAATTCCAATCAATCTCATTCCAAGAGCCTCCTACAAAACATCCCACAAATGCACCATGGCCACCCCGATCTACGGCCCGTCTCCCCGCGTCGAGCGCTTCCAACAAGCCCTCGAATCCGTCTATGGCATGTTCTCCTCCATCACGGATCCAAACAAGTGGACTCCACCTCCTAAGTCAGGCGGCCACCGCGGCCGGTACCTGTGGACGGACGCTTACGGCGTACTGAACTTCCTCACCATGCACCGCGAGTACACGCTCGCCCTGGATCCGGAGACGGCCAATACCAACCCCACGGAGAAGTATCGGTACTTGATCCTCGCGCAGCGGTTGATCGAGACGGTGCACGGCGTGCTCGGATGGACGCGCGACGGCAAGGCGCGGCTACCTGGTGCAACGGAGGAGAATCCGCTTGGTGGCGGGCTGCGGATAGGCAAGCTGGACGAGCGAGGGCCCGACGGTGACGGTCAATACCACCATTATCTAACGGTGTGGATGTTCGCGCTGAACAGGATGTCGCTGGCGAGTGGCGATCCGCGGTACAACCAGCACGCGATTGCGTTGGCGAAGGCGATTCATCCGCGGTTCTTCGTGAACCGTGTGTCTAACCGGCCGCGCATGGTGTGGAAGATGGCGATGGATTTGTCGGCGCCATTGGTCTCGTCAGAGGGCAATTTGGATCCCATCGATGGCTACGTTGTGTTTCGGCTGTTGCAGGAGACCGCAACGGCGATGGGTTCCAAGCGCTCGCTGGTGCTGGCTGAGGAGATTGCGGATTATCAGCGTGTGATTGAACGCAAGGGAGAGCATTTTGTCTCGAGTGATCCGTTGGATCTGGGCATGACGCTTTGGACGGTGCACTGGTTTTCCGACAAGGAGGATTGGGCGAAGCGCTTGGCGGATAGGTGCTTCGAGCAGCTATGTATGTGTCGTTCCTCGTTTCCGACGTCTGATGTATGCCCCAAGCTGACCGGAAACAGACGACCTCTTTGAAATAAATCGCTATCTAGAACACAGCACCAAATACCGGCTTGCTTTCCGCGAGTTCGGTACCGCATTAGGCGCACAATGCCAGGCCACACAAAGCAGTGAGAAAGACCGTGCCGTCGACTTGAAGTCCTACGCGGATTCGATCATCACCGCGTGGGACCCGTATATGGAATTGACATTGACCGGCGACGTTGTGGATGACGACTTAAAACCTATAACACGGGTTATGTATGCCACGGCATTGATTCCGGGAGGTGAGTCTTATTTTCTTCGTCAGGAATAAAAGTGCGGTAGGCTAATTTGTAGCGTTCCGGAATGGGTATTTTGAAACGGGGTCGTAAGACGATGTGGGATATTAAGAAACGATGCCAGAATCAGAACCAGAACAGTTGATATGTGTTGATTCAGCGATGCTCGTATTATATACATCAAGTCAGTCTAGTTGAAGCAGTATTGCATGGTGTAATCCAGCCCACGATTGTATAGCCTATGTTCTAGAACTAGGACGCATTAGCACGCGTACAAACAGCATCTGATTGTTCGGATCAGACAGAAAGAAAATACCGTCAATTAGACTCCGGGAATTCCCACGACATTCCTCCACGCAGGGACCTTTTTCGGGAGAAAGTAAATGATATACACGGTGCCCAAAGCAATCGACAACCCAGACCACTGTAGGACACATTAGATTAGCACCACGCAAGAGACAGTAACCGAGGAGAAGGAACAAAAAGGAGGGAGAAGAGATAATACCTTCTCCAACCACGTATGGAACCAAATAGCGGTCATAAACAACATCCACCAGCCCAAACCCGCAACCCCAAGGACAAACCTCAACGTCCAAACCTGCACCTTATTCAACCCATCAGCGGAATCACCTTCACCGTCACCGTCCTTTTTCTCCTTAGCATCCTCTGTACCACCACAGGACACTACCGCCCACAGGTTATCCACGCCCACAACACCCAAAATCTCACCCCCGAGGACCGCAGTCGCAAGCACCAGCATAAACACATGCCCGCTAACATCATGCCCCCCGGTCCACGCGCCCCCAGCAGTCCTACACGTCGCAGCCGAGACGGCCTGTTCGACCCTCGTGCTGGAGGTGATATCACCCGCCGCAGACGCGATTTTCTCGCACCGGCCGCCCGTCACCAAGAACCCGCGATCGATCACCGGGGGACCGAAAAACCATTGCGTCATGAGATACCATGCTGCCGTTGCAGCTGCGTAGCGGGCGGATGCCTGTAGTATGCGTCGCTGTGTGCCTTGTTGGACTGATGACGGGGAGACTGGGGATGAACGGTACACGCGCTGCGAGAGAATAAGTGCGACGAATGCAGCTGTAAGCCAGACCCAGCCGATTTTCACAAAGTAGAGATTGAAGACGTTGTCTTTGCGGGCGAAGTAGTTCACGGGACTGTCCGGAGGTGAGGAGAGGTTGATGTCTGTTGCGAGCGAGGGGGCTAGTGGTGCGGGATGATGGTGTTGGGACGGGTCGGCTCGTGAACCTTGTGCTGTTGGCGAGATAGTCGAATAGAGGGAGCCGATTAGGAGGGTTATTGGATAGACGAGGAGGGCGATGGGTGGGAGTTGGCGAGAGGAGGCACGGTGCTGTGGTGTTGTTGTCGTGTTCGTAGGGGGTGGTGATTTGCCTGGGGAGGTCATTTTGGCGTTTCCCGAATGTAAATGCGCGTCGTATTTGAAGATAGCCGGAAATGTCTAATGCAATAGATGCGAAACGATAGCAATTGGCATAAAGAAAGCCGGTAATATACCAGGGGTGGCAGGTATGTTGGAGTTTTCAAGCCAAGTTGACGGAGTGACGTTTTGAAGCGGAAGAGAAGAATGACGTCGCCTGAGCCTCGGCATGGGCATAACTACGAAGTATAGGGAATGGCAACAATGCGCCTGTTACGGAGCACAAATAAAAATAACAGTGACAATGACGCCAAGCGCAAGATTGAAGGGAAGTGAAACACATGAAAATAATAATTTAAAGCCAATCACTGGCGTATACTACAGCCATGGTACCCAATGCCATAAAACTCATAACAGAAAAGCATCACTATACACTCAAGCATGTTTTACACAGCATACAGCCACAGCTTCCTAATGAACGCGGGGAAGCGAGGCCTGGAGAGGCAGTCTGCGCGACGAGCTGCCAACAAACACCTTCTTGGGGTTCTTGGTGATGGTCCAGTCCTGGGCCGCAGTGTCCCAGTTGGCAAGGTCACGGCGGGTGAGTCGCGTCTTCCATACGACCTTCTGGCCAGGAGAGAGGTGAAGACGGTCAAATTTGCGCAAAGCAACCACTGGCTCGTTGGCGCCACCAAGAGAAATGTACTGTTGATATGTATTAGCCAGAGTGCACAACCAAAAGCGTTGGCGGACAAGGGAGCATTAACTTACCAGCTGAGGGACCTCGTCACCGGGTATCTTGCCGGTGTTAGTGATGATAGCAGAGACTTCGAAAAGCTCATCGTAGAGACCAGGGTTACCACCTAGACCGCTAGCAGGCAGACGAGTCTGGGCCGATCCATCGCGGGCGCCCTCAGGGAGGTATTTGTCGTGGTCGAGGCCATACTCCGGATCGCCGGACGCCTGCTTGAGGTCGGTCGAGCGCAACCAGGGGTAGATAAACTTCGAGACTTGCTTGATACCCTCGGGGAAGAGGTAGTCTGAAGCCTTGCCGACCTTGCCAAAAGTAGGGGCGGCATCGGTCTTGCCACTCGTGGGAGTGTATTTCGAACAGTTCAGAGGTCGGATGTGGAGGTTGGAGTAGTCAAACGTCGTGTAACTCAAGCCGAAGCCAAACTCGTAGACTGGGGTCGTGTTGTGCTTGTCGAAGTAGCGGTAGTCGATGAAGACGCCCTCCGAGAAATCGACTTGCGGCGCTCCGTTTCCATTGTTTAGCTGGGTCAGGGGTTCAGCGCCATAGTCCTTGCGAGTCTTGCCCCAGGTGAAGGGGCTCTTGCCGCCAGGGTTAACACGCCCGTAGAGCACATCGGCAATGGCATTTCCGGACTCCTGGCCTGGCAGACCAGCCCAGACGATGGCAGTGACGTTGGGGTTGTTGTACCACTCACTGATGAGGACGGGGCCCGCAGTGTGCATGATCACAATCGTGTTTTTGCAGTTCTGAGTAACGGTTTTGATGACGTTCTCCCCGTTTTTCCAGAGAGTAAGGTTCTTCCGGTCACCCTCATTGCCGTCCACGCTGATGAAACCCTCACCAGCATCGGCATTGACGAAGACAAGAGAGACACTATACTGTTAGCAAGACAAGGCTGATTACGCGGAGGAAACGGAACACTGTGCCTACCTAGCCTGGGAGGCCACCGACGCCATCTTGTCCAGGGCCCAGTTATCCGTCACAGCAAACACGGGGTGCTTGACCTTGCGGTTGAGAATCTCATTCTGGATAGCCTGCTCGGGAGTAACGAGGTAGGGGAAGTTAGAGGAGCCGCTGCCCCAAGCCATGGCAAGCGTACCCTCATCACAGCCACGATCCTCGCAGCCGTTGGCACCCCAAGGGTTGGATCCGGCATCTTCTCCGAGAATACCGACATAACCCTCGTCACCAGTCAGAGGAAGGGAGCCCTTGTTCTTCAGGAGAACGGCGCTGGCCCGGCCAACCTCGCGGATGATCTCGGAGTGGTTGCGCTGCACGTTCACGTGCTCATTGACCTTCTTCCATCCATCCTTGACGGCGTAGTGAGCGTAGCCGTACTCATCAGTGGTCCACGAGCTGAAGTTGGGGGGAATGCGCTGGCGGTCGCGGCCGACCTTGTAAAATGCAGACATAATGCGGACCGCCATGTCGTCCACACGCCACTCAGGAACGGTGCCGTTCAGCACGGCGACAGTCAGGTTGCTTCCGAAGTACGACATGCCATCGGTGAAGGAAACGTCACCGGGCATCGACATATCAGTACCAGCAAGTGTCGAGGATACACCGCTGTGATGCGCGCCCCAGTCAGTCATGACGAAGCCCTGGAAGCCAAGCTCGTGCTTGAGCAACTTGTTCAAGGTGTGACTGTTCTGGCAGCCATAGCTGTTGTTGATCTGATTGTACGAGCACATGACAGCACCGACGCCCGCACGAACCGCATCGGCGAAGGGCCACAGGTAGAGCTCATGCATGGTCTTGTCATCGATGTTGGAGCTCACTGTGCTCGTGATGTTGAAACCATACTGCGCAGCCTCGGAGACTTGACGGAAATGCTCCTGTTCGTTGGCGATGAAGTGCTTGGCCGTGGCAACGACACCCGCATCCTGAATACCCTTGACAGTTTCGGCCATGAGCACACCGGTCAAAGCCGGATCGGGCGAGAAACCCTCCCAGTTTCGACCACCTTCGGGGGATCTGCCCAGAGGGCCGGCGACGGGGCCTAATTGAACATCGATACCTTTGTCATTGAACTCCTGACCCATTGCCTTGCCGCGCAGGTAGGCAAGTTTCCGATCCCATGTTGCACCCACGTTAAGACCAGCCGGAAAGCCCGAGGCATAGTCGCCTGAAGAGATCAGTTATCGCGTCGCAATTAAGGTAAGTATAATGAGGAGAAGGCATCGTACCGTAACGAACACCAAGAGGCGAATCCTGCAAGCAGATACCCCAGATTCCGAGTCTAGCTCATTATCAGTCCGATCCCGTCATTTCGTCTCTATGCGCATCCAGAAACAACAAACCTAGGCACACTGCCTGTCTGGCCGACACATTCTTCCAGCTGCCAACTACGACACCGTCAGTATGGGACGACCCCATTGATAACCGATTGTATGCGCGACGTACCCGGTTCCGGTTGTGAGGTTGACCTTTTCAGCCAAGGTCATACTAGAAACGATGTCGACGGCGCGTTTATACGCGTCGGTCCATCCTTCGACGTTGGGGTCGGCCCAGGGAGACGGATAGAAGGGAGGGGAGTACTCCAGGTCATTCTATGAGGACGATGTATATTAGCAAGGGCATCATTGATGGTCTGTGATTCACGTACCTGGGCATTGGCCACCGAAAGGGCCGACAAGGCAGCCAGTTGTAGCCAGCCGTACCTCATGATTGCGGGAGCAAGATGAGGAAGAATCCACACCACAGCTATGGGGGAGAATTATGGATGGAAGAGGAAAGGTAGGAAAGAGAAAAGAGTGAAAGAGAGGAGGAAGGCGAGATTAATAAATAAGTGAAGCCGTCGCAGCTACCTTTTTTACTCGGTAGTACATCATTGTGTAGCAGCAGTACTACTTGGTCGGCACAACTGCCTGGATACCTGCCAAGGAACTCCGACTGGGCCATCGCTGGAATGGACGATGGATCGACATTGGCCAGAATGCATTACTAGCCTCCTTTAGCCTTTGCTTAGGGGAATTATTGTTAAACGGGGGTGTCCGTGAGTGGAACATGGGTGGAAGGGAGGAATGGGAAAATGAAGTGTAGGAAATTATGACGGAAGGGCGGGTCTGGTTCGATGCAGGCGGGTCGCGATACACGCCTTACTCTGTCTGTATTCTGTATTGTATGATAATAAAGCTGTCTACACGTACGGAGTATGGAGAAGAATATAGTGTCATTCTAAGGGGAAGCTGAACGATGTTTGATGTTTGTTTTTGTGGGGGAGTTGAATCCAGGATATCCCGGCTTCAGGATTCTGTTACCGGCAATACCGAGTATCGACTGAATACATATGTCAATATATCCCTGGGCTTTCAGGATAATAGAATGTCTGGGATTCAACAGCGGTCGAGCCAGAGCCTCTATCATTATTGCAGAATGCAAGGGTCAATCTGCTTCTTTTTACCCACGACCAACTCCGATGCAGGTTCATCGGAATGCACCTAACTACACGATGTTAGTTAGACTACTCCGTACTTGAGGGATAATTGTGCGCTCTGAATTACCCGGATATTCCCCAAATAAACAACCCCGAGCACATCTTGGCGTTGATCTGGCCCGAAGTTCACCCGACGTAGGGATGGCATCGCATATCGTCCCTGACGGAAGCTGGAGTCTGGATCATTGGACATCATAAACCACAAGATACGACACGGGGATGCAGTCCGCATACTCCGCAGGAACCCGGAGTTTCCCCGTGTTTTAATAGCCCGGTTTCCTCTCTTTTGGTCTCTCCATATGCCACTTTATCTTCTTTCGACGTTGTATCTTTGCTTCCTCGGCTGAGGCATGGCAAGTTGAGGATTATTCAGTGCTTGATAGGCCATATTTGGTTCTATTTGGGGTCCAAATCCACGATCTAATAAGTAAGATTTGGTGTTGGTTTCTGCGCTTGGGGGTGTTCGTTCTGGAGATCAAATTCAGGGGTTTAGTTGAGGTGTCTAGATAGGTGAAGGACCCAACAAGGTGCCTCAATTGAGGAGTCTAGGCTTCCCGTAGTTACCTGTACAATCTCTCTATTCGCTCTATTGCTGACCAGCTCATGACTTTTTACGAAGTACCTATGCTTGATTCATTAGGTGGCTAGTTGTATTTATCTGGCCTAAGCGAGGGCGCGAAGCCGGTACGTGACCGACCCCGTACTAACATAGAATGAATAACACTTCTTCGCCTACATATCGGTCTCCCGAACCGCCAAAGACTTCGAGCTTCATCAACACCTTTTGTAGAGTCACTAAGGTCAGGTTCCCCAAGCTCAAAAGCTTGGAACCCAAGGGGATATTATTGAGCACACTGCAAATGACCAGATCAGTTGATTTCGCCCATGTCACAATTCTCACGACCTTAAGAATTAGACATCACAACAGCTTGTGGGACAGTCTGTTCTAGAAGTTTCAGCACGAGAACACCCTTGATTGTCAATACCCCATGTATAATCACGTGACAATGAATGTCACTGCTCAATTGTGATTGGCTACACGGTCTAGATCTTGTATACCTCAATTATAGAATGGTGGCAGAGAACGTTCGGAAGAACTTCCTTGAGATCACTACAAATCACTGCCATATTTACAGAATGGCCACTGAGGGTAATCAAGCGCAGGAGAAGCACTCTCCAGAAGCCCTGGAATCCTGCACGCCCAAAAATAACGACAATAACCACCACCACCAAAATGAGCTCATAGAAGACACTCGACCAGCCAACGCCTTCAAACAACTAGCTCTCCTCGACCGGTTCCTCGCTCTCTGGATCTTTCTCGCCATGGCCGTGGGAATTATTCTGGGAAACTTCGTGCCCAATACTGGCAGAGTCTTGCAACGCGGGAAGTTTGTGGGAGTTTCGATACCTATTGGTGTGTTTGCATTTTTCTATGGCCAGCTAGGGCTGCGAGGTCTCCACCTTAGTACAACGGATGGCTAATGTGGAAAGCCATTGGTCTGCTGGTCATGATGTATCCGATCCTGTGCAAGGTTCGGTATGAGACCTTGCATCGATCGTTTCGGCAGAAGGCCTTATGGGTTCAGATCGGGTTTAGTATTATGCTGAATTGGATCGTCGCACCTTTTTTCATGGTATGGTTGTATGAGTTGCTGATGTACTTGCATTATGCTGATTAATATCGTAGCTTGCGCTGGCGTGGGCTTTTCTACCTGATGAGCGAGGACTGAGAGAAGGGTTGATTTTGGTTGGAGTTGCACGATGCATTGCAATGGTTGGTTGGCATTCTCATATCACAGAATCCTTACGGCAACTGATTGAGAATAGGTCCTTGTCTGGACGGGCCTCGCTGACGGTGACGGTGAATACTGTGCCATCCTCGTGGCAGTCAACTCAATCCTCCAAATGATCCTGTTCGCCCCTCTCGCGACCTTTTTCATCAGTGTCATCGGTGGTAGCTCAAATACAGACCTCATCGACTACTCACTTGTTGCCAAAAGCGTCGGTGTCTTCCTGGGTATCCCACTAGGTGCTGCCATCCTCACGCGGCTCATCTTGGTCGTCTCCATCGGCAGGGAATGGTATGAGAAAAAGTTCATCAAGTGGATAGGTCCGTTATCATTAATCGGGCTCTTGTTCACGATTCTGGTCCTATTCGCCTCCCAGGGAAGACAAGTAGTGCATCAGATCGTATCTGTGGTGCGAGTGGCTGCTCCGCTTGTTGTCTATTTCTCCGTCATTTTCATGGCCACTCTTCTTGTGATGCGGCGGTGTGGTTTTGGATACCGGCTGTCCTGCACTCAGAGCTTTACCGCTGCAAGCAATAACTTCGAACTGGCAATTGCCGTTGCTGTCGCGACTTTCGGGATAGACAGTGACCAAGCCCTAGCCGCGACTGTCGGTCCTCTTGTCGAAGTCCCCGTGCTATTGGGGTTGGTATATGTGATGAAATGGTTTGGGAAATGGAAGCGATGGGCTCCATAACCCCTAAACCGCAAGTATCGGAGTAGCAGCGTAATACAAGAGTTGAAATCAATGATCGCTAATATCATCCAAGACCTGAAAAAGAATCTGATTCTGCACTCTGCATCCATCCCCCGTAGCAGTACCCCTCGAAAATCCAGCCCAGAGTTTCTTTTGGATCTCTGCCACTTCCACACCCCGCGTGTTATACTGGCTGATTAACTCTTCTGCGATCGCACAGAGTGTGGTGTTAAGTATATCCTCATTAGCTGGCCATGAATCCTCGTCTGCCGAACATCCACAGACGGATTGGCTTCTGACAGACTCTGTCGATGGACTTCGGGAGGCATACGGCAGGTCATGCTCAGGTGTCTTAGGCTGCTTTGAATCATAGGACCGTCCTTCTGCCAGTGGGTGGGTACACGCTCCCCAATCCTCCTGCGTTCTCCCACGCCGAAGCACCGGGATCGCAATCTTCCGCCCTGCAACTGAATCATTGCCCTCATTCATCTGTAAATGGCCATTGACAACCCCAGACTCAATCCCAGCGGAAGATAAAAGACCTCTCAGTCTTCGATTCTCCGTCTCGAGTTTCTGCATGGCCAATCGATGATCCACATCTTTCTGCTGAGACTGTTCCTTTAGCGAGACGAGTTGCTGCTGGAGCTCGCGGATGTGCTCTTGTTTTCTGGTTCGACTTCTGCGTTGGTTTTCGCGGATTCGGGAGAGTTGTTCGTGTCTCTGCAAGTAAATGTTAATTCGGAATACTTGTTTTGCATGTGGGGAAGGTTGATGAAGGGCGACCTTTTGATTGTCGAGGGTCTTCATATTCAATAGACGGCACAGCGCTTCATTAACTTCAAAACGGTAAAATAAACTCTATAGCTGCTTGATGCTGTTATCTACCGACACTGTTGATTTTCCATATTAGCAGAGCTAAGCAAATGCGTTAAGTTTTGAGAAGGGCGGCTGTCCTCAAAAAAAGTGTTCGGCACGTGATATCTCAAGACCTGCTAAATCGATAGGGCAAATACGATCTGAGACAGAAGCTTGCCTGCTAGGGTAACTAAAATAATTGTAGAGCAGTTCCTGCTAGGCTAAATTTCCTCCATAAGGAGTGTAGGATCATCCACACTAGTATGGCTCGACTTCCGTGTCGCGCGTATAGCTATATTTCTCATCAATGCATTAAAACGGACGCGAAATCAACGAATATGTTCTTGGAGCTGAAGAATCCTGATCAGAGACTTCACCAATATCTTTCCAAAGTGCCTGCTCTCATCTCAAAAATGCACGAACCGCATGTGAAGATAGTTGGCGCTGATGTCGGTATCTGGACCATTTTCCGGGCGGAGCTGATATCCCAAAGCATCTTGAATTGAACAAGTAACCACCTTACTGAGCTCAATCAGTCGCCGGATTTGTGTCTGCCAGAGATTACAATTGTGCTCCATGGGATACTGAGACTGATATCCGGAGCATTGGATGCACTGTGAGTGCTCAATACTACCATCTAATGCTACTACTAAGGCAAACGTCAAAGATAAGGGAGCTTGTCCAAGGGATCGTTCCCTTGTATGTAGGGGAAAACATCAGACTGTAGCACCTGGTCCGTGGAAGATGATCGTCTAGCAATACTCATCGAGATCTCGGACCCATTCCCACCAGGACTTTTGCGGAATGGAACACGCAGGGCCAGATTTATTAGAATTGTCCTCTTGTGCCAATCAGGCTAACGTACGTAGTAGATACAGGCCAATCCTAGACTTAGGGCTGACAGGCCTGAAAAGACTCGTAAATGGCGCAAACTGCTCCTGAGACCAGACGAGATCCCTATCTTCATTGACTTCCTTCGGGGCATGCTCTCTACAATATTGATCCAACACAAAGTCAGCCGCTGAGTTGCTACGGCATGAATGACCTAAACATGATGTTACCCACTGACTTGTATAAGCCATAAAGCTGAACGGAGAATAACCATGGAATGTTTTAAACACAAAATCATCGCGTATAATAGCCGCCATCCTTCGTCGACGTCATTGGCCGTCTTTACCGTCTTGATCCCTTATTCAGCTCCGCATCTCTTGGGCTCCCCCGCAAGACCAGATCTTCGGAATAAACAATAATACCCCCGTGTATAGCACTTCCAGGAGGCCGAACCGAGTACAATAATACCAAAAGAGGAAAATCATCATGGTCTCCACGCGCAGGCAAACCCGCGACTTACCCTCTACCCCGCGCGCAACAACATCCAAGTCACCATCGCCCTCTCGCGAAGGTAATAATGGCGGGAGAACGACCAATAAATGGGTGCACACCCCGTCGGCAGCCATAACCCTCTGGCTCGTTTTCTCGGTGCCATTGGTGCTGTGGGATTCGGGATATGTGCTTCTCCGACCACACAGCATGCCCGGCCACAAGCTGCACTCACCCTTGTGGACTCCCTACGCGTTGTATGGGACTGTCGACTACGTCTACGGCTGGCCGGCGTTTAACGCACGGAATGGCTTTACTGCCGCACAGACCGTGATGAATTTGTTTGAGTCTGTTGGATATGTCTACTACCTTTGGGTTGTGTATAGACATGGCGTGTCAGCAATTCCGAGCTCCGGACGCGCTCGGGCGAAGAAGGACCAGAAGGGAATTTCTTGGTTTCTGAAAGATGAGAAAGTGGTTTCCGGCCGGGCGGGTGCAACAGCGCTTCTTGTTGCATACACTGCTTCCGTCATGACGCTGGGCAAGACGGTTATTTACTGTGCGTGTCAGACCATACTACTTGCTGGTGGTGCAAGGCAGCTATTGTTTGTGATATTCTGACAGGACTAGGGATGAACGAGTATTTCTCTGGATTTGATAACATTGGCCACAACGACATCTATACCTTGATCTTCCTCTGGATCATTCCCAAGTAGGTTCTCTCTGTGTTCTATCTTCATCTTATCTCTGTTTGGATCGCTGACGACCATGGCAGCGGACTCTGGATTGTCTTCCCGGCGTACAACACGTACATTATGGGCCAGGAAATTTCATCTTCGCTTGGAACCGCTGCACTTCCTAAAAACAGACAGTCCAAGCTGTCATAATCACTCCATATTGCCTAAAGCTAACCAGGCCGTATAGCCTTGAGTGACGGAGTATGAAATGCAAGCAGATCCCCTCAGAATCGTCTATATAAACATCATTCTTACTAAGGGTAGGCTTTTTATGCTTCTGGCTCTTTTCTGTGTTCGTCCAATTATCTGCCGTTTACTTTCGATGACATCGTTGAGTCGCCTCTGTATGCTACTTCACTATATACCATGATATCGAGTATTGTTGATTATGTGTGAGAAGCAAGGAAAGTAGTCTGATTATTTTATTGCCATTATCACTTCAGTTTTCTCCTTTTTTTAATCCAATTCTCGGTGTAACTAGTTAGTAACTTAGCTCCGATTATTAATACCTCCCCATCCATCGCCGCTAAACCTCCGGGTTCCCCATAGTTGTTAACTGAACTTCTACCGGCGATTCTCTTCCCGTCGCTGCTCTCCCCGGACAGGATCCATACCCCAATCGCCAAGACCACCAGCTTGTCGCGCCTGTCTGGGTTTTGGTACATTCTGATCTCGCCCGTTGCTCCTATCTAATGATGCCCCAGGTATTATTATTGGGGTATCCGCACCCGTTATGATTCCGCCCGACTCCGACGAGTCGCCATTGGGGTCTGCAGGCGCCCCAGCGCTAGGTCCAGACGATGCTAGTGCCACAATGGAAGACTTTGATACACAGAGCCGTGCCAGCTCCCACGATCCCGGCAGTGTGCAGACTACAGGCGACTTTACAAACGCGGCCGACCAACGAGATGACGCACAAGGCGCTACCGAGCAAAATCATAACCAGGAGTCCGAAAGATCCGAAAGATCCCAAAGATCCCAAATGCCAGCATGGAGCGAGTTGAAAACAAAAGCTGGGAAAGAGAGGAAGCGGCTACCGCTGGCATGTATTGCGTGCCGGCGAAAGAAGATCCGATGTTCGGGAGAGAAGCCGGCGTGTAAGCATTGCGCGCGGTCTCGCATTCCCTGCGTCTACAAGGTTACTACACGGAAAGCGGCGCCGCGAACGGATTATATGGCCATGCTGGATAAGCGGTTGAAGAGGATGGAGGATCGTGTTATCAAGACAATTCCTAAGGAAGAAACTAGGGACATGGCTGCCATCGGGCGGTCTGTCGTTAGACCTCCCGCGCCGGGACAACCCACGTCAAGAAGTCAGAAGAAAAGGTCAGCGGACGAAGCATTTTCAGCGGAAATGGATGAGTGGACTCGTGAGGAGCGCAGAGCGCCGCAGGACACTTTCCCCATGAGCAAGTCGGGCGATGGCGGACCCAGTTTGTTGACGGAGGGATCCGGGTTCTTGCCGTCGCTGGAGATTCAGGAGCATCTTGCGGAGGTGTTCTTCGATTGTGTATATGGACAGTCTTATCTCTTGCTTCATAAACCCAGTTATATGCGCAGACTGAGATCCGGCACAATTCCACCGGCGTTGAGTCTCGCGGTGTGTGCTGTCTCCGCTCGGTTTTCTACGCATCCACAGCTCAATTCCGAACCACCTTTCTTACGCGGTGAGGATTGGGCGAACCCCGCTGCCGCCATCGCGTTGAGTCGCCACGATGAGCCTAATATCACCATTCTGACTGTTTTTCTATTGCTGGGATTGCACGAGTTTGGAACCTGCCATGGTGGGCGCAGTTGGTCTTTCGGAGGCCAAGCCTTAAGAATGGCATACGCATTACAATTGCATAGGGAGTTGGATTATGATCCGTTATTGAGCCACAGCAATGGCAACGGGTCACAGCTTAGTTTCACCGACCGCGAGATTCGAAGACGCACCATGTGGGCCTGCCTTCTCATGGATCGGTATAATTCATCCGGGAGTCAACGACCACCCATAGGGAACGAAAAGTTCTTACAAATTCAACTCCCGATCAAAGAGTCGCATTTCCACATGGAAATCCCCGGGCCGACGGAGGACTTGGACGGAAACGTGCCCAACCCAGTCCCGGATGACATAGGGCAGTTATCTAATGCTCAGGAGAACATGGGCGTGTCAGCTTACATCATTAAGGCTGTTGTTATCTGGGGACGTATTGTCGACTACCTAAACCTTGGAGGGAAAAGAAAGGATCCACACCCTCTATGGGCTCCGGAGTCGGGGTATATGCTACTTAAGCGACAGATTGAAGAGTTCTCAGCAAGCCTTCCAAGCTTTCTTTTATTCACATACGAGAACCTCCAGATCCATGCAGCGGAGCGGATTGCAAACCAATTCCTTTTTCTACACATCATCATTCACCAGAACATGCTTTTCTTGAACCAGTTCGCCATTCCATTATCTCCTGGAGGACGGCCACCTCGGGACATGCCCAAAGTGTTTTTGAGCAATGCTGGGCGGGCAGCAGTGGAAGCGGCTCATCACATCTCTCTATTAATTGACCGGGCATCGGCATATCCACTTACTGTTCCATTTGCAGGGTACTGTGCGTATTCTGCAAGCACAGTCCATATCTGGGGGATATTTTCCAAGAACGCGCAGTTGGAAGCTCGATCCAAAGAGAACCTACGACATACCTATCGGTATCTCAACAGAATGAAGAAGTATTGGGGCATGTTTCATTACATGGTGGAGAGCGCCAAGGATCGATATCGACAGTTTGCAGACGCTGCCATCAAGGGGACCATCGCCACGCACAGCGGTGGTCAGATTGCACCCATGTTTCAATATGGTGATTGGTTTGACAAGTATCCTCATGGAGTGTCGAGATTACATTGGGAAAATCCTGGTCCGAAACAAAAAGAGACTGGGGATGATGCCGTCATGGGTCAGAAGCCTGATTTACAGAGTGTCGAGGACTTTTTCGCCAGTCTGTCTCCTACGCCACAATCTGCAGCCCCGAAGAGCGCGCATTCAAAGAAGAGTAACAGGGTCGATAATGCTGCCGGCCTGGACCAGGCAACTCCGTCGCAGGTCGACGTGGACATGGAGAGCTTTCCCGGAATGCTGGGAACATCAGGGGCCGGCCTCCCTCAACCAGCCATGTACAATCATGGTCGAGCTCAGGCTTTTGGGCAGTCTCCCTTTGATTTCAATATTCCGTCCGATCAACTGCCCCAACTCGATCGACAGTTTGTATATGATTCGTTTGGCGGAATCGATCCACCGGCTTTCGTCCCACCAACACAGAACCCACCATTGGCTTCACCCGCCGCCAATGTCGCAGAGCCCCAGCAGCACGCCGCCATCTTCACTAGTCAGGTAGACCCGAATGCGCCTTCAGGCGCAGGAGAGTACTATCAACCAAGTGCGTGGTTCTTGCCATTCAATCTCGAGCCCATAGCACCTACCGGCCTGGATGGGGAGACAGTACAACCCCCGGGCAGCAGTCCGGGAGGGAGCGGTGGCATGTCCACATTTGGAAATACAGGGACTATGCCCCTGGGAACGTATGACTTTAGCCTGGGCGGAATGAAACGCGACGCCCATTAGGTTGAGGACATCTGTATAAGATGTAACAGTTTTCTCTCTGTCTTTTCCTTTTCTTTTGGCTGTCTATGGTCTCTGCTTTTGTATTCTGTACAGGGGTTCAGCTGGGTGGGATGACTTGACCGGGAAAATAGGAGTTTTTAATAATGACTGTATGTAGTATCTTTGTATGATGAGTGCGGTTTCTACGAATTCTTTCCAAACGAAAATTATGTGCATTAATTCTGACAAGATTGAGAATTAGAACATGAGTCTGACAGATCATATTAATAACCATTGGCATCGTTGGTCTAGTGGTAGAATTCGTCGTTGCCATCGACGAGGCCCGTGTTCGATTCACGGACGATGCATTTTTCTTTTTCTTTTTTCTTTTCCCTTTCTTTCATCTGCTCATGAGAACTATGATCTTCTTTTCCGCTCTTTTACCTAACCCTCCCTCCTAGCGACAGTAACTCCCTGCTTTGGGAAGTATGAGTATGATCGGCTTAGTTCTGCTATTCTATCAACTGGTAGCATATATCTAAGCCTACCCGCCAATACTTGCAATAGTACAATTTGCAACCCGTTAAAGTAGGGGTGTACTTGGCACTCTCGGTACAGATTGCCGGTTCCGTACCCGCAAAATGACTCATATAGGACGATACCAAAGGACGCAACGATATGTTCTGTTGGGTTCTGGACGCCAGGCCTCAGGCAGCATCTAACCGACCTGGCCAGGAATCATCGACATTGACGGATGAACGAATACCTGTTTGGCAGGGTTTGGTGCTTAGAGTGCCGAGATTATCGGACTTAGGGCTCGCTCGCGACACTGTAATGCGCCATCATGTCATTATACATCATGCTATGGAAGTGGATGCCTCGATATGCTGCATGTCTCGCGCAACACCCAACCAAGGGATCTCAATATCCATCCAAACATTTCTCTTTCCCCCTCCACCCAATAGGATCTATTCTATTCTATAGTATAAACTGCCTTCATTGTGACGTGAAGGTATCTTGAAAATTGCCAGCAATAGGAGTCTAAAATCACTCTTCCCTCTAAACTTGAACTATTATGCCCAATAGAACAAGTCCATCGTGCAGATACCTACTGTCGCATCGCAAACCACCCCAATGAGTCCAATCAGCCGGCTCATCAGCAAATCAAGCTTCACTACTAAATCATTCATCCGCACAGTCACCGAGTCTCCCATAATGACCACCCCGCGGCTCATCGACGCCATAAAGCAGGATCACCGGGAAATCGAGTCGTACTACGACCGTATCAACAAGTCCACTAATAGGGACGAGCAGACACAGTATCAGAACATATTTACTTGGGAACTAGCACGTCATTCGATAGGCGAAGAGCTTGTTGTCTATCCAGCGCTCGAAAAGCGTGTTCGGGAGGGCAACATCTTGGCGGATAAGGATAGGGATGAGCACCAGAGTGTATGTGTCCATCCCTTCATATATATACCAATGATTTTCCTCACCCCAGGACTAATACGGATATATCGGAAAGGTAAAAGAACAACTCAAGGAGTTCCAGAACCTGAACTCTACAGACTCCGCTTTCTTCCCTACCCTCCAAGCCCTAATGGAAGACCTCAAGCAACACATCCACGAGGAAGAAACCTCTGACCTCCTCAAGCTCGAAGCTGCCCTCTCGGAGGAGGAAAGCCTGAGTCTGAGCAAGTCGTTTGGTCGCACCAAGATGTTTGTGCCCTCGAGAGCACATCCGAGCGCGCCGAATAAGCCGCCGTTCGAGACGGCCGTAGGGCTTATTACGGCGCCGATTGACCATTTGGCGGATTTGTTTCGGCAGTGGCCGCATACAACGGGGATGCCCAACCCATCAACCAAGTGATTTACATATCTTTGTATCTTTATCTACCTCTGGAGGTTCTGATTGAACTCGTTTGCGTTTTCATAGGTGATCATTCCAGGTTCGGTAGTATAAACATAATAGACATAATTATAACCAATCAGCTCTACGGAACTCAGCTGTCATCGGTCTTGGCATTGCTGCTTATTTGGTCATCGGCATCAACAGTCAACAAGAGTATAGCATGATGGTATTGAGCAGTGACATCGACAACAATTAGTAATTCGGTCTTGCTTATTGCATACTCAGCGTACCCATGGATAAGCTCGCCTAGATTTGTTTTACTCGAGCCGAACTCAATTCTGGAACCTAGATTCTGAAGTATTATTGATGCTATAAAATCATATTGCGTAGCACGTAGGTAGCCATGGACCAGATTCCGCGTTCCAACTACCATCGCCATTATTGGCTGGAGTTGAGATACATGGTTGTCCATCCTCATACAAGCCAAGTCTATCGGGCCAACCGACATAATACTGACGATACCCGCATCATTGCGACGTGCGAAGCAACTGAACAGCTCTGTAGAAACGACGTCAACGGATGCGAACCGGAACATTTATATATATATATGCGTATCTCCCACCATGACCTTCTCAGAACCCAGTTATTTGTTAACTAGTAGGAAGCACAATTGCGCACTGACTCACCATGGCAGCAATTATCTCAGGCGGCCTGCACAAGGCCCAGGAAGTGATTCAAAACACGGCCTCCAAAGATAAGAAAATGGTCGACCTGGAGCGCAGCACCGCCGATGTGCACACGAACCAGCCCATCACTACTGACCATGGTACCCGGGTCAGCAACACCGACAATTGGCTCAAGAGCGTGGATGGAAAACGAACGGGACCGTCCTTGTTGGAAGACCAGGTCTCCAGGGAGAAGGTATGCGTGGACAACATGACTATGTTGTTATTTTGTATCCTGACTTGGGTAGATCCACCGATTCGACCACGAGCGTATCCCCGAGAGAGTGGTGCATGCGCGTGGCACCGGGGCGTTTGGAAACTTCAAGCTCAAGGAAAGCGCGGCGGATCTCACATCTGCCGGGGTTTTGACGGATACGTCGAGGAACACGCCCGTCTTCGTGCGATTTTCTACCGTCCAGGGAAGTAGAGGGAGCGCGGATACGGTTCGCGATGTTCGAGGCTTTGCCGTCAAGTTCTATACCGATGAGGGAATCTGGGACATTGTCGGGAACAACATCCCCGTTTTCTTTATCCAAGAGGCCGTCAAGTTCCCGGACTTTGGTAAGTATAGCAGCCCGACAGATCCAGAAATTGGCGTCACACTTCGAATAGCAGCTGACAATACCAGTTCATGCGGTCAAGCCAGAGCCACACAATGAGGTTCCCCAGGCACAGTCAGCGCACAATAATTTCTGGGACTTTGCATACCTTCATCCTGAGGCCACTCACATGTTCATGTGGACCATGTCTGACCGTGCGATTCCCCGGTCCTTCCGCATGATGCAGGGATTTGGAGTCAACACATTCGTATTGGTTAACCAGGCTGGAAAGCGTCATTTCGTCAAATTCCACTGGATCCCACATTTGGGTGTGCATTCCCTAGTCTGGGACGAGGCCCTCAAACTTGGTGGCCAGGATCCGGACTTCCATCGCAAAGACCTGATGGGGGCTATTTCCAGCAAGGTGTACCCCAAATGGGACTTTGCCATTCAGTCTATCCCAGAGGAGAATCAGGATGACTTCGATTTCGATATTCTGGATGCCACCAAGCTCTGGCCGGAGAACCTGGTCCCTCTCCGCGTGATCGGAGAACTGGAGTTGAATCGTAATGTGGATGAATTTTTCCCTCAGACTGAGCAGGTAGCCTTCTGTACCAGCCATATTGTCCCTGGGATTGAGTTCTCCGATGATCCATTGCTGCAAGGCCGAAATTTTTCATATTTTGACACCCAAATCAGCCGTTTGGGAATCAATTGGGAAGAGCTTCCTATCAACCGCCCTGTTTGTCCTGTGTTGAATCACAACAGGGATGGACAGATGCGTCACCGAATCACACAAGGCAGCGTCAACTACTGGCCCAATCGTTTCGAAGCAGTACCGCCAGCTGGTCCTAATGAGGGAAGCTTCAAGACCTACCCACAGCCAACTGAAGGGGACAAGAGACGTGCTCTGAGTGAGAAGTTTCGCGAACACCATAGCCAGGCCCAACTGTTTTATAATTCCATGACTCCTCATGAGAAGCTCCACATGAAGAAAGCTCTAAGCTTCGAACTGGACCATTGCGATGATCCCACGGTTTATGAGCGAATGGCTGGCGTGCGTCTGGCTGAAATCGACCTGGCCCTGGCGCAAAATGTTGCTGAGATGGTGGGAGCACCAGTCCCCCAGAAACAGCTCCGATCCAACCATGGCAAGACTGCTCCGCATTTGTCCCAGTCTGAATTTGTTCCTGAGAAACCCACTATCGCCAGTCGACGCATTGCCATCATCATCGGCGATGGATATGACCCTGTTGCGTTTACGGCTTTGAAGACGGCCATTGTGGCTTCGAACGCTCTCCCGATTATCATAGGTCTTAAGAAATCCCCCATCTATGCAGAGGGTGAGTCCAAATCGGCTTCAAAGGGCATCATTCCCGACCACCAGTATGATGGCCAGCGCTCCACCATGTTCGATGCTACTTTTATCCCGGGAGGTTCACATGTGGCTGCCCTCCGGCAGAACAACCAGATTTGCTACTGGATCATGGAGACCTTTGGCCACCTTAAACCCATCGGTGCTACCGGCGAAGGGGCCGAACTGGTTACACACGCGTTGTCTACCGCGGCGGGTTTGCAGGTGGCTACCGCCGACAAGCCAGGTCCCATTGCCTGGTATGGAGTCGTCACTGCTAATGGGGTTCATAAGCCTGAGAGCCTTGCTTCTGGTGTTCGGATTGTCAAGGATGCCAAGGAGTTTGTTGGTAGGTTTTTCTACGAGGTGTCGATGCATAGGAACTTCCAGCGGGAGTTGGATGGGATTAATACGATGGTTGCGTGGTAATATCTGTTATTATAGTATCCCACAGGGGAATTTGTAGCCAGCAAATCAGGCGAGAGCGAGGGCACAATAATAGTGTTGTATTGTTCCTGATGAAGGGCCGTTGGGGAATCCGTTGGCATATGAAACAGGAAAATGTCATTCTTTTCATGGAACTCGGATTATTATTGTTATGATTATTATAAAGTTCTTCATACTGCAAGATGTTACTTCTAGTTTGTATACCCAATGGTAACACACTGACTTTGTCTTCAAGACCACATAACGCATCCGTAAGCGTCCATCATGAGTTGAGAGCCACTGGAAGACCAGTCAATCACGGGACCCATTTCCGGGCACCATGAGGAATGGTCGCATTTTTCCTGCGATAGAACCACCACAGACCCAGCGACAAGACCAATCCCAAAAGCAAACCACCAGCGTTGACAGCGTGGCCAAGCTGGTATCGAGGAGCTTGTTCACCTTTGTAGGTCCACACCCCTATTATTTGGCCCGGCCCACTAAAGGCAATGCTGATAGCATTTGCCAAGCTCGCCGCCGTAGTTGTATGCACGTTGTCTGGAACCCAGGCACAGAGGGATGGTAGACATGCAAAAGTGGCGCAAGTGGAAAGGACCAGCATCGCATACCGTAGGTGTAGTGATGGGGTTGATACGCACGCTTGGATGAGAAAGGTGATAGTCCCTGAGGCGAAACATGCAGCAACAACGAGACCACGGCATCTATATCGGTCTGAGATGTAGGCCGTTGCAATGGTCACCACAAATGCGCACGCATAAGGTGGAATGACAAAAAGTTGTGCGTGGATTCCTCTGTAGCCGATTCCCTGAACGATTGTAGGCGCGAAAAGCGACAGAGAGGAAGCACTAATTGAGAGGCAGAAGTAGAGTATGTAGTGTACCCATAGACGGACTTCTTTGAGCGTAGCAGTTGCGTCGTCCCAGTTCAGCTTGTCATCGCTAGACAGAGCCAAGATTAGACTTATATCTAGTGGA
The DNA here is from genome assembly GCA_003004485.1 of Aspergillaceae sp. MA 6039. Taxonomy (NCBI): domain Eukaryota; kingdom Fungi; phylum Ascomycota; class Eurotiomycetes; order Eurotiales; family Aspergillaceae; species Aspergillaceae sp. MA 6039. The sequence goes on along the minus strand of PQMF01000032.1, from coordinate 106,000 downwards.
CAGAAGGGAGCCAAAATACCCCTTACCCTTTTGGAGCATTGTCGCCCAAAGATGCACGGAGAAGAGCTTTCTCCCGTGTCGTGAGCCACTTTGCCTTCTCTGGGTAACTGGGCAAGAACAGCATGATGGTAACTGCAAGGGCAATGCATGGAACGCCCTCGAGAATGAATAGCCATCGCCAAGCAGGTAAGCCTCTGATTCCGTTCATGTACCTTACGCCGTAGGCAATGGCACCTGTCATAGTGTTAACCATGCGTTAATGTACAAGAGGGCCATTCATACCTCCAAATGCCCCTGATAAGGTTATGCCGCATATGAAGATAGCAATTCTGAAACCTCGTTCGCGGGCTCCGTACCAGAAACCGAGGTAGAAGAGGATCCCTGGGAAGACACCCGCTTCTGCGGCGCCTAGAAGGAATCGAAGGGCCATAATCGTTGCGACATTGCTTGAGCCTCCAATGCTAGCACAGAAGGACCCAAAAGCCACCGTTATAAACCCCAGCCACCTACGAAAGTGTCAGCGCACGGCTGGTAGGTATCTGCGATAGACTGCTTACACGGGAGGAGATAGGGCTTTCATGGCCAAGTTGCTTGGCACTTCGAACAAGGAATATGCCACGAGAAATAACATCATGGCTATCCGATATTGAAACTCCGTCATGTTTAATGTATGCATGAGATCGTCACCTGTGTCTATGTTCATGACCTTTGCATTTCCTATCCCCCGAGACCTTGTCAGCCGCGTCATGGTAAGAAACCTCCCCTTGGTAAACCTACCGATGTTGGAGCGGTCAAGATAGCAGAACGTATAGATCAATGCCATAACGGGCAGCATATGCAAGTCGATCTTTCTGTAAACTCTACTTGATTTTCAGCATGTACATTGACCGTGGACCTTCAGTTGCACGAGAGGCTTACCGTGCCAGTTCTTTTTTGTCAAATGGAGGATGAATAGCTTCAGCACATCTCCGCTGAATGTATTCATCCCCAACTGCATTTTCGATTTCTTTTGCCTCATACATTGGTTATAATGTCCCTCACTCAGAGCTAATACAAGGTTGACCAGAAAGAGAGGAAGAGGAGGAAGCTTTTGTGATGCAATCGCCATCGCATTTCATTATCCCTTCCCTCTTTTCCTTAGATAGCCCTTGCGTCTTAGAAAACCCCCGTGTCACCAACACCATTGCACGATTACAATCGGGGCCCGCGAAATTCCCCGATTTCTTCAAGAGTCTTATCCTTCAAGCTCCTATTTGTTTTAGACCTTGGTAGACCATCTTTTGGAAAGCAACCGATGCCGGGACGGAGCTCTTCTGCGCCTGTGACTAAATAAGCTTTTAGGGCTCATTCCACGTCTGCCACGTGCTGGTCACGCGATGTTCCTTATGGTTATCTACTATCTATCGTTGTTTTCCCCTTGTTTCATTTCAGCTCTGTCGGCATGCAATATATTGTGTTTCCCATCACGATTATCGGCCCCTTAGTTATTTACTTTCTGTTTATTCAGCCTGGCAAGAGCTCCGCCGGCGCATTCCAGATCTTGATAAGAGGATAGCAGAACTCAAACACTGCCACCACATGTTGTGATGCGCCTCAATGCTGGAATATACTCGCGGGCACAGAGCGCTAGAAGGGTCTTTTGGTGATATGCTTATGTCTGCTCAGGTGCGCCTAGTTTGTTGATGGTGAGGATATTAGATCTGGGGGATGTATACTATAGCCATCTAATCTTTCAGATCTAAGCAGGCTTCGGGTTTCGTGGCAGCCAGATGCCAGACAATCAAACCTCAGAAAACAAAGGTCTTTCCAGGCTTCAATTGCTGTGGAAGCTGAGACTCTACAGGATGGAAAAGAATTGGGACTGACAATATGCCACGACCTTGATGGTACGACAACATGGCTCTCAAGCTTCATCTCCCGATAAAATTCGATCAACATGATAAATGCTTTACGTGACCTTCTCACTTGCATTGCCAGTTCATCAATTCTATATATAGGCCCGGACACCTACGCAGGGGCGAATCCTAAGTATCGTGTACATAATCCAGTTTCTGTTCATTTTGTTTAGCTGCTGGTTTTCGTTTCTTTTTATGAATGCCAACAAGAGGAAAGCTAAAAAAAGAACAAGCCTGCCCGGTCACTCGCACAGCTGCAGCCGGCGTCAAGCCACAATCTGCCATTTCAGAGTAAGTTTCGTACACTCCCACAACACTTGCAGCATATATCAGGCTAGACCCCAATCGCTGTACTGGATTTGTCCACGTCATCCTGTCCTTGAACAAAAGTACGTCTTGCGGGAAGCACTTACTGGTCCTCTTTGTGCTTGCTGCCATGACGCTTACCTCCGTACCTGGCAGATCCTGTACCGCCTGCTCGGGCATACTTCAGGTACTGCAGAGCACCGTCCCCGTCACGGGACCAGATCTCGGGCCTCGGGGCGGCTATCCCTTTTAAGAAATTATGTACGAACCTTATCTGAATTCGCTCCGTTCTCATGCCCGGCAGATACTCGGGATGTATTGAGAATTCAGGGCATCCCGCAGCCATGAATCCAGAAGAAAAGAATGGAACCTGTGGCACTAGACCTCTGATAGAAATTTCTACTTATGAACCAGGGTTATACACCGCTTCGTTTAGGGGGGTGGCCAAATAAATCATTCCGGGTTAAGATTATATAGGCTCACGGGCCAACATAAAATCCAGATGTAAGGCCTTGGCTTTGTATTCCTGTTCTGTTCTGTTGTCCTTTTCCACTACTATCTATCTACAAAACCTGTATACCAAAGTGTGCAACTAATAGTTGAGAATGTGCTCTATCCGCAGTGGCAAACGCAGACCTCCGACGTTGACAGACCGTAGGCGCTGCGCAGTGATCTTCAGGGTTGACATAAAACTCACGACAGAGCTTTTCGCATGGTAAAAGATTCCGTCAAATCACCATTGCAGGTCTCCTTTAGTGGTTCCACTATTCCTTAAGCTTTGAGATGTCTTCCAAGAAAGTCCTTATTCTTTCCTGGCAGCCGTTCTCCACAGGCCCAGTCGCGACAAGCCCTAATGACGCAATGACTAATTTTCCAGCGCGATTCGGAGGCGATACGTGGTAGACTACGTGGTATACAAGTATTTGTTAGTCCCCAGTGATATAAATATCTTTTTTATCAGGGATCCTTTTTCTATTCTAATACTAATCCTAATCACTCTGTATTGTTGCAGAATGGCATCGAACGAGGGCTCTACGAGTAACCCCCAGGAGCCCCAAGAGCAGCAACAACCCAGCGTACAATCACCTAGGAGTCACAATTCCGCTACCAAAATTCAGACAGGAAAATCGGGAAGATCAGGGAAATTATCCCAGCAATCCACCCGTTCAAAAAACCACCCCCCTGCCGGGCAGGCCTATGAGACACCGGAGGGCCAACCGACCGCTATCGCAGAGGAGGACCGCGAGAAAGAAAATGCTCTGGGCAACGAGCCGGACTTCTCTCTCGCGAATCCGGCTACCAAATCGCGCCCGACATATCAGTCACATGGTTTCTATGAAGACCCCGAGTATCGAGACTATAATCCGCGGTATGAAAGGGATAACAATGTGCCGCTCTGGAGTTTGGCTCAGCCCTTGCCACGGGTGATCCGGCCGGGGATGCGGCTGGGGAAAACGAAGAATGGACAGAAGGATATTATTGCCACCGAAACGGTAAGTGGTCCTAGGACTCGCAAGATGTCAAAAGGAGAGAGAGACTGAGTTCCGTTTTGATCAATAGGAAGAGGTAAATCCTGAGGCGCAAGAACGAGGCGACCAGGAGCTGCCAGAGGGAACAGAAGAAGAAGAAGTAGACGAAGAGAAAGAGGCGCGACCAGAGGTTGGAAACTTCTTTACTTACTGGGGGAAATTCCGCGATTATTTCCGTGAGGCATTGGCAGAATGGTTCGGGGTGAGTATACACTCTTGACGATCCAAGAGAGAAAGCACACCGTTAATTGAACAAATCTCAACTACAGGCGACCATCGCAATCACGATAGGCCTCTGCAGTACTCTGTCAAGGGTCACTTCCCAAGAGCAGGCCGGAACATTCGAATCCCAGAGCTGGACCTGGGGCTTTGCCTTCATGTTGTCCATTTACATCACTGGTGGTATTTCAGGTGGTCATCTGAACCCAGCAATGACAATCTCCCTCTCTGTCTATCGAGGATTCCCTGGTCGTCGCTGCATTGAATACGTCTTGGCTCAGACGCTGGGCGGGCTGGTAGCAGGCGCAGTTGCATATGGTCTCTACCACGACGCCATCTTCAACGCTGCCAGCGTGAGTAAAGAAGCACCTGGACAGGTCCTACAAACGGCGCTATACACCATGCCCAAGGAATTCGTGCACCCGGTAACGGCTTTCTTCACCGAATTTGTCGGAACGGGGATCTTTGTCTGTACCGTTCTTGCATTGGGTGACCATACCAATGCTCCGCCCGGTGCGGGTATGCAGGCATTTATTATCGGGATTCTGGTCGCGCTCCTGTGCATGGCACTAAGTTATACTACCGGAGGGTAAGCTCTTCCCTTCCTTTCTCTTAAATGGTCCACTGTACTGAGATACTGACGAATATCCAAACCATAGCTGCTTCAATCCCGCCCGAGACTTCGGCCCGCGACTCGTTGCCCTAATGGCCGGCTACGGCGGTCACCTGTTCACTGAACAACACGCCTGGTGGGTATGGGGTCCCTGGGTAGCCGATATCTTCGGAGGCCTATTCGGCGCCTTCATGTATGACATGTTCATCTTCACCGGCGGTGAAAGCCCCGTCAACTATCCCCCGGGAAGAATCAGGCGGGCGCTGCACATTGAATCATTGAGGTTGCGGAACCGGTTGACTCGGAAAGAGCCGCGGAAGGATTCGAGGGACCTCGAGGCGGCTGTCGCTGGGAAATAGAGACGGTGATTGATGGTGTTGGGCTCGTGTTTATTGCTTGTTTTGCTGGCGTGTTAGACTCTGATTGTTGTATTCGGGATGTGTTGTACAGTTTTGCATAAAGTGTGTCAGGATGTGTATGTTGACCTTTCTTGTATAGACTATTATGGAAAACAGCTTGCAGCATCTAGGTAGGAACGAGCCAGATAACATGGCTTAAATTTGACAAACTTGTTAACATGGACACACTCGGGGGTATCACAGATACAGTACTCTCGCCTGTGTCATATCTTGCCCCAGTTCCCTTCTGACCTGGACTCGGTCTGAACAATGACAGCCCATCCAAATCATTGATCCGTCTAATTCCATACGGTAGCTTATCGTAGCAGAATTCGCGGAGACCATCCACCAGGATCGATACCTTCCGAAGACATAGCTCGCAGCATAGCAAACAAACTAGCCACGCATGCAGAAAAACTCAAACCGAACACGCCCGAACGCCAACTCGACTCGACTCGTGAAACGCCAGAGGAAATACAGAAGTTACAATTCCCCTTTCATTCCTGCGTCTAAGCACCAAACCATCAGCAACTCGATTCCATATCAAGCAAACGAAGTAGATAAGATGAGACGGACTCACCTCCGGCGGATTTCCAGCCCCCCGAACCATCTTCTGAATCATCGCAGCGCGCACTTTCTCCTTCGGCTCGCCCATTCCCACCGACATATACGACAATAGCGGCGGGTGTCCGATATATGAGGCGTAGCTGTCGCGGACGATGTTGGAGACCCAGTCGTACTTGGTGGTGTCGGCGTGGCCGGTACCGACGTAGCGGGCTTGCATAGCCTCCAGGTTTTGCATGGTACGGAGTTTGTCGGCCATTTTGGATGGTCTTTGCTGTTATCACTCTTGAAAAAACGTTACGATCTGGGTAGGTTCGAGCCAAGTTTCTCGGTTGATTCGTTGGTTCGTCGCGAGGAATGTATGGATGCGCAGTAGGAAATTGACAGGGAGAAAGAAATCCGGGGATATCGGATATATCACGTGATATGAAAAGACGTTCGGAATATCGAATTGCGATGGCACGCATTCGACTACTATTTCGCTGAGAAGTATGGAGTCTCTAAATACGACACTAGCATCGCGAATAGCTACTCTAGTCCATGAACACTTCGATGCCCTGCCCACCCGCAGTAAACCTACCATCCACCCGGATGGATCGAGGGAATGGATCCCCATGAGCGGAATGGTCGTTGTTAAAGGTACCGACAGCAAGTGTTCAAATAATGCTTATTGAGGCCTAACTGATTAAGAAACTGAGGAAAGGGGAGGACACGCCTTTCGAAGAACTGACTTGTGTGGCTGTTACGTATGTTCAACCCTTGACCAACCCTGGACAGACATTGACTGTATACTGCAGGAGCGGCGCAAAATGCCTACCTTCTTCTCAAATATCCCATTGCAGGGGCCTTGTGCTTCATGACTGTCATGCGGAAATATTAGCCATCCGCGCGTTTAACTACTGGTTATTGCATGAATGCCATGGTCTCCTGGCTTCATCCGAGTCAAGCTCGCCATATATCCGCTGCCGTCAGCATCCAAAGAACAGGGAGCCGCGAAATGGACCCTGGCCACCTCTAGAACTACATCCAGATGTCAGTGTTTACATGTACTGCACCTGTGCCCCTTGCGGCGATGCAAGCATGGAACTTTGCATGGCAGCCCAAGAAGACCCCACGCCATGGGAACTCCCACCACCATCATCACCGTCCAGCGATCACTCAGATGCGCAAGATGCAGCACTCGTTGGTCGAGCGCACTTTTCACTCCTTGGTGTTGTGCGTCGCAAACCCGCCCGCATGGACGCCGAGTCGACGCGGAGCAAATCGTGTTCTGATAAACTGGCGCTGCGGCAGGTTTCGTCATTGCTGTCGCGTGAGACAAGTTTGCTCGTTGCGCCGACAAAAAATGCCTACTTAGAGGGCGTGATACTGCCGGAGGAAGAGATAAAACGGGTGGCATGCGAAAGGGCATTTGGGGCAATGGGTAGGATGAAGAGGTTGAATGGGAGAGCATGGCCTTTGCATTCTCCCAATCATCATGATGAAGATGGCAGATACGGATATCGCTTTCGACCGTTCAAAGTTCTATCCATCCCCGCTGGGCAAATAGAAACCATCTGGCCGTTCAGGAAACCACCACCAAACCCAGGTCCTCTCACACCCTGCCCTTCAACGGATGCCAATTCCAAGCCATTCAGTGATAGCAAGAAGAGCAAGCCCGGTAATGTCTCCGTCATCTGGACTATCGCGTCGTCGCATCATACGCCCACACCCGACCACAATCCCAAATCGCCCCCGAAACTCCGCGGCTCGAACACAGGGTTGTACGAGACCGTGATTAATGGTGTGAAGCAGGGGAATCGGGCATCGACGCCATTGGCTCGTGGTGCATCTGCGCTTTCGCGAGCGAGATTGTGGGCGTTGGTGCGGGATGTTATTCTCATGACGCACGACCAAGATGAGTGTCACGGTGGATTTGACTCGGAAGGTATTACTCCTCTATGGAGGGAGGTGCTTGAGGCTTCGACTTATTCTGAGTTCAAGATCGGGGCCAGTGGGGTGCGAGAGCAGGCTATCAAGGACGCCAGGAAGGTTCTGGGAGGATGGCTACCGAATTCAGGAGATGAGAATTGGGGGCTGGATGTTTTAATTGACCCTAAGAAGCAGAAACGATAAATGAAAAAGAAAGAAAAGGAAAGGACCGTATCATTAAATTATGATGGTAATATATCAATAATCAAGACCAAGAAGAAAAAGTATCAATGTACAAAAGTAAAACTTATTTCCGGCACTAGAAATGTTGGAAATAATGATATACCACATACCGAATAACCAAAGCATTCATCAAGCCGCCCTTAAAAACAAATATCGCAACGTATTTCAATACCATAAAATTAGTAAATACCCGGGACAATCCGACTGCGAACCAATGATGTATAACGCTTCCAGTCAGCGCCATACTTCTTTTCGCACTTCTCCTCATCCCGGATCTCACGGTGAATAAGCAGGATGCCAAAGTACAGCATAAAGAAATAAGTAAAAATAATCCCCCAGCCACGCACCTCAGGCGTCTGCATTGCCTGTCTCTGCGTGGCGCCAGTGGCCGGGTTCACGCTCTCGATCATGACATAGCCGGCAACACCCGTCGGGAGACAGTAGGCCCATGACATGACCCAGTCTCCCAGGTAGTTGATGTGACGCGCATAGCCCCACCAACCGGAGGTGATCAGCTTGGAGCCAGTGGCGGTCGTGATGTACTTGAGGTGCTTGACGCGAGGGTCGTCTGGGTTCGTACGGAAACGGTTCTTCTGGTTGTTGGCGCCGCGGAAGATCGAGTAGCCGATGGCAGTCACGCCAAGCACCAACGCAATGCCCTGAATACCCAGCTCGAGCGGGAACATGGCCAAATACCGGGTCTGGAAGCTGTACAGGAAAGGAACCCAGACGAGATCTCCGAACGAAAGCATGAAGCCAAAGCCGTCCATAATTATGTCCATAGTGGTCAAGAGTGCCGGCTCCATATAGAGGCCATCCAGGACATAGAATGCCTGGAAAACAGTGATCAGGATGACCGAGTCCGTGATGTAACCATATGTCCGGTATTGACGTGCGATGTTCGACAGGTCCAAGATGATCCATCCAAGCAGGCCAGGTCTCAATTCAAACCACGCCTTAATATCAACGACGCGTGATGCCTCGCTGACGAAAGGAATAGGCAACCGCACACGAGGGTTCAACTCGCGTCCGATGAAGAAATCATAAATGAAGTTGCCAGTGTGCCCACCGGGAGCCAATTGCCGAAGCTCTGGGTTCTGTCCACCGGGGGCTGGGACCGAGAAGCTCATAGCATAGACAAAACCGGCAAGCACGGTTGAAATAAGCAAGTTGGCCGTGATGACCTGCAGGTAGTTATCCCACAGAAATGTCCACACCACAAAGTCCGCGCCATACATGTATGTGCCCGCAGCACAACCGGCGAGAATCAACACAGCCGATGCGAAAGCTGCGCCATGTCAGAGGTCACCTTCCAACAAATACATTATGACAAGGAAGTAATTTACCGTTGAACTTGTATTTGAGCTTCCCCCCACAAGCCAACTCTGTGCCCTCTATCTCATGCCCAGGCAGAAAGACGTATAACAGGTAACTCAGAAAGTAGTAGCTCAGCACCCCGAGAGTCACCTGAGTATCATAAAACTCTGCCATCCCTCCCTCTGGCCAACCAACCTCAGCTTTCAATGTTTCAAGGGACAGCGTGGACGGGTTCAGGAGAGAAGGCGCGGGACAACCGGAGACATCGTTACACGCAAACGTGAAGGCGTAGATCAACGTCGGTAGACCAACGATGATTCCAAGAGCACCGAGACTGTCAGAATCGAAGGATATCAGCGTGTACTCGAGAAATCCTCATAGGGGCCAAACATACGGTCCTCCAAACTCATAGCCACGTTTCTCCGGAACGGGCTGGATGCGGACCTTGGAGCTGGAATCCTTCTTGGATGCCATATGGATGCAAAGTAGAGGGTCGTAGACACGGAATTGCAGCTAGTTCGTTGTTTTGCTCAGGTCGTTGGCGTCGTATGGTGAGTTGTTGTATGTTCGTGTACAAACGGCAGCTAGAAAGACCGGATTCTGCCGGCAGCTTCTCCGCAACCGTTCACGCCGCCCTCGGTATCTCCAACAACTCATCTACAGCTGTCTGTCCATCTAACACGCTTCTCTCGATCATCCCTAGCTCTATTGTCCCTCATTTTGTGTTGCTTATATATCTAACTGGATTTAGCTCTTGCCGGCTGTATATCCCTTGTTGCACCGTGACTCCAGACTTGTGTTGTCGGGGATAAGCTCCCAACCGCATCATGAGGCTGTTGAGCAGCTCGCGCGTTCAGACCCTCCTCCTCTTTCTGAGTACAACCTTGTTTACGCCTGTCGCATCGGCCCCCGACTCGTCAGACACACTTTCTCCGTGTGTGGCACGCTCCCCGACGAGCGGGCTCTACTACGATCTGAATGCGATCTCGTTGACCCCACCCGAGCCGAAAGATCGCCAGATCCCCAAAGGAGATCAAGACGAGAGCTGGCAGGCTAGAGGCCATGACTATGCAGCCAACTTTACAATAAATATCTGCGCACCGGTTATCGAGGGCGTCGTGGATGTGGAGGGGGTGGAAAAGGCACGATGGAAGAATGTCAGCGCCTACTATGAGAAGGGTGGGAAGGTTTATTCGATTGGGTGTGTGCTGCTTCGTATCAGTAGACCAACATATCTGAAAAAAGAAACTAATTAAATATGGCATAGACAACAAGCATCCGATCCATTTTTTCGCGGCCGCAAACTCGTCCTGAATTATACCGACGGCTCGCCCTGCCCCGGAGACAGCACGGTCAGGTATTCGAATCCGCGCACCAAATCCACTATCATGTCGTTCCTATGCGATCGTGACGCCCATGTATCTCAAACAGCGGTATCATTTGTCGGGACTATGGATGAGTGCAGCTACTTTTTCGAAGTCCGGAGCTCAGTGGCATGCGGGGGCATGGCTCCCGGTCCGGATGGCCAAGGCCTGGGACCTGGTGGCGTTTTTGGAGTAATGTGAGTTGTTATTATACACTGATGGGAACTGGGAAGGCTAACGATTTCCTGAAGTTGCTTGATTGCCGTCGTCGTGTACCTGATTGGAGGTTGCGCGTATCAACGAACCGTCATGCACCAGCGTGGCTGGAGGCAGTGCCCGAACTTCAGTCTTTGGGCTGGCATATTTGACTTTGGCAAAGTAAGTATACTGATGTTGATACCGTTTCGGCGTTCGTCCATGTCCGCGTCCAGACCTCGTGGTTGGAGCTTTTTCAAGGAGTCAAAACTACCGGTTTCGAGGATGGATTGAAAACTCTTGCTTTGGCTGGCCTGGAGCTTGATCCATTAAACTAGATGTTGAAATTTTAGCCATGTGGACCATGGTTTATTCGTTTCGAGGCTTGCCTGGCTAGGCGCGGCATGTACATCGGACAGAACAGACTCCCTCCCTATCCTAGATAAAAATTGTTTTCCATTGCCATCACATTCCAACCTGACTTTTTAACCCAACTCAATCCAAATAAGCCATCAAGCTAACCACCTCCTCACCGTACAGGACATGACCATAATCCTTCTCTCCTCCCTGGGCGGCCTATTTCGCTCCAAACGACCCGCTCTCGGCGGCAGCAGCAGCGGGTATAGCAACCTGAACACATCATCCGATGGTCGTCGCGGACAGCATGGTGGTCGTGGTGATGTGGACGAGGAGAATCGGTTGATTGATCAGTTGGATGAAGAGTGGGATGGTTGAGATGAGTCTCTTTGTTAGACATGAGTTCTGGATTTATATAATGGGTTACTAGAGCAGACATCAGGGCTAGCCTATATCCAACGGCTGAAAACGTTTACCAAAGCGCGCGCGTATACTGCTATATAACAACCCTAATTCATATACACACCGTCATGACTAGTAAATCATTCTGTACAGAGTACACCATGTGCGTATATGCAATCCTGCTAGTTAACTACTCACCACCCTCCCCGTTACCACCATTCTCACTTGCCCTCGACAACTTCACATTCTCGCTCTGCAACGCCGCCACCAAATCCACCCACTGCCCGCGCTCGCCCCTCAACCGCTCAACCTCCTTCTTCAAACTGTCGACCTCGCGCCTCAACGCCTCCATATCGGCGCGTGCACGGGTCTTTTCCTCGCGCTCGTGCTGCTTTTTCTGCTGCGCTTCGATCTTGCCTGCGGTTTTCAGCTGGTCGCTCTCGATCTTAGTGATCTTTTTGAGGAGTTTGGATTCCGTGCTGAAGAGATTCGAGGCGGCTTTGGGGAGGTTGTGGTGATCAGTGGGAGCGTGGCTTTTAGAGCTGCTACGTGAGGTGTTGTTCTGCTGGGCTTGGTGGAGGCTGGAGGCTGACGAGGAACGGGATTTCGTGCGTGTTACATCGGTGCTGCTGCGGCTGGCAGCGTCACGGGTGCTATCCTTGTCCTTGTCTTTCTTGTCCTTCTTCTCCTTTTTGTCCTTGTCCTTTTTGTCCTTTTTATCCTTCTTGTCCGGCTTGTCCTTCTTGTCTGCTGCACTGTTACCGTTGTTGCCAGTGGTTGTACCGGCGTCTAGCCGTAACGCCTCGATTTCATTGCGTGTCTCCTCCAATTTGGATTGTGTCTCACGTTTGCGCGCGGCGAGCTTGGCGAGTTGTTTCTCATGCGAGGTTAATTTCTCCTTCTTGTCCAGCTGCATGGCGTCGATTGTGGCGATGTGCTGCTGCTGGCTTTGCGTGTCGGAAGTGCTCTCCCCGGACAGGGATACTTTACTCTGCGATGCCATCGACGCTGTGTCTTCCTTCTTCTTCTTCTTCGAACTGGGTATTGTGCTGATCGTCGATGACGTATCATCATCGTCGTCCTCGCTGCTCACCGGCTCTGAGGAGCCTTTGTTGCGGTACGGCACGTAGTCGAGTACCGCCTGCGGTGCGTACCGTTCCAGTCCGGCGTTGAGCAGATAGCCGAAGTTGGCAATGAGTCCGTTGCGGCGCTCTTCCGGGTGTATTGTATCAAAGCCTTCGTCGGAGCTCCAGTCCCTGCGTTCATCCTCGCTGGCTCGTTTGCTCTCATCGCCGGCGCCATCCTGCGGTGATTCCTCGCGGCTCGCCCAGTCCAAGAACTTGACCGTGTCGGCCCAGATGGACTTGGGCGTGCCTTTCTCGATTATCCATCGTGGAATACTGCCACCCGGATCACTCCTGGTGACCATTATCCATTCGACGGGGTACGGGTTTGTCTCGTCCTCGGGGACATCGCTACCGGTGACGGTAGGAGAGTCGGATTGTTGTTCGTTTTGCTTCTCTTGCACGGATGACTCTGTTTTCCCGCGTTTCCGGTCTTTCTTGTCCTTCTTGGCATCTTGCTTCGGGGACTCCGGCGTCGGTTCATGTTGGGCGAGGTTGGGGTCACTCCACGTCACGCTCTTCCTATTCGCTAGCGAAGAGGAAGAGCCCTGACCATCATCCTCCCCCGTGGGTTGTACCTCCCGGATGAACTCGACCGAGTCATACTGGCCCCGGATGTATCCATCCAGCTGCGGCAGATCCGGGTGCAAGCACGGCTTAGAAATCGACAACCAACTTCGACACCGTTGTCCGCGTCCCCGCGCAGCGGGACTGCTCTCCCCATCGGGACCAACAGGATCATTCCAGGTGAAATTGGCCTGCACGAAATCCCGCGGCGTCGTGGGCTTGGGGAAATGTGCCGCGATATCATACACGCGAACACCACCCAGTATCGTTGTCCCGTCCGCATCTACCACTTCCACGTCCACGGCTTTCTTCGTCACGCCCATCCCCCGCACCACCCGGTCAGGCGCTTGGCCCTTCCCCAGCCGCGCCGTGTTCCACTGTAGCGTTTCCTCCAACTCACTGCTCATCTTCCGCTTCCAGTGTGAGAACGGCATCCCGTCATGCACGCTCCGGCGGCCAAACCACGTCCCCTTGCCATCATGCCCCTGTAACTTATACAGCTGTATTCCGTGCGGGTTGTCGCGCGCATTACCCGGTTTGAGCGGCTTGCTCCAGTTGCTCTGGTAGGACAGGATGTCCGGGTCCGTCGTGTTGTAGCGCGCAGCTGACGTGGTGACGTCGTACACCTTGTTCTTGCCCCGATGGCCTGCGTCGTCAGCGTCGTGGCGAGCATCGTCGCCTTGTTCCGCGGGTGGCGGCTCCGGTACAGACTCGGCGACGAGTCGTGCCTTCTGCGCTATTTCACTGACGTACTCTCGTAGGCCCTCCTGGGTCTGGGGGAAGTCGTCCCAGGTGATTGGACCCAGGAAGTCAAGTGCTTCCTGCAAACCTGTCATCAATCCGGCACGCTGAGTCTGTCTGTCTATCTGACCGTCCGTCGTATCGACTGTATTAATTTTGAAGGCTCAAGGAGCCCGTCTCGAGCCAGTTCTGGTACCCGTGTTTTGCGGGGAAGAATTGTGGTGCCTGAAGGGAGATCGCCGTAGGCACCGACGTCGAGTCGACAAACAAGTAATTCAAGGATGGGTGCAGTCGATCGCTCAACAGATGTCTGTCTAGAGGTTCGAGATGGAGACCGATTCGATGGTGGTGGTGTTGAGGTCTTGTCCAGCAGTACTCTCTAGTAAACTCCGTATTCCTGATGGTGCACATGACGTCATGGGCAGATCTACGCGGCCACGCTCTAGGCACGATTGACGACCACGTACTCTGTATACTACGTACGGAGCAGAGGGTAAGATGCCACTTTCCAACTTGTGTTTTCCAATTAGACTGTCCAATTTGGATACATACATCAAATATCTCAAACAAAAAGAGACGAGATAAAAATAATAAAAAGGAGAGAATCGGCGAGAGGTCAAGGCAGAAAAGAAAGAAAAGCCCGAGGACCAGCCAAATGAGAGCAGCAGGCTACCACTATTCCAGCATCTGATTCCCGTGGTCTCCAGCCTTTCATCCAGTGAAAGGAGAAGATTCCAACAAGCCTATCCAGGAACACAAAAGAAAAAACAAATAAAAAAGTTCCAGCCTGGACGATAGGAGATGACCCTATCAGGTACCCGCAATCTGCAGCGAGGGAGGAAACGGGGAAGAAGTCTGACTAGCGTCGCTGGATCGAGAGCAAACATGGCCACGGGCCGAAATTATGATTGTCTTTTGATCCTGGCTCGAACGGCCCATCACAGACGGGCGACAAGTCCGGCGCTTTCAGTACCTCTCCTCTCTCCGTTGATCCCCCGTTGCAGACTGCGTCACCGTAGACAAAATGGCAGGCACCCAACATACCGGATGTCAAATGCACTGCACCGTCGCGTACGTCTTTCTTCCCCAACCGAGCGATCGGTTCGGGGCCCGTCTGGTATCCTGTACCAGAAAAGAAAGACGTCGACGTGAGGAGTGAGAGAAGGCAACAATGCTAAGTCTCAGACACAACATTGGTTTCTCGCCACCCTTCATCTGCCGAGCTGCGACGGAAGAAGCGAAATCATGTAGGACATGCTTTCATCCAAATCATATCCCAAGCCGCGAGGCTCACCAGTCTTTAATGCGGGATTGAAAACAAGAAAAGAACAAACAGATAGCCGACCTGTCGCTGCTCAATGCAATCAAGAAAGGCACAAAACGAACATCATAAACGCTAGTGCTCGCTCGCATGAAAACAGAACAGAAAAACACACACACACACACAAGAAAGTCCACGGTAGATCAAACATCAAGCATCAAACATCAAATCACATCAAAAGGGGGAGAGCAATATTATATCTGTTGGAATAAGATGCTAGATGCAAAAGAAAAGAAAACAAAAAGACGAGATGGGATATCATATATATATATGCCGCAGAATCAAAGAAAAGGGTAACGCCGCCGAATTGATGCCAGTCATTCAGGTGGTGGAGGGTCGCGCGAGGAGGAAGGCTTCGTATCGTTGCGATATTGGCGGGTATCTAGAGCAGGATGTCGGAAAGTACCAGGCCGTGTCGGTTGAGACCAGCCCCAAGACCTGATCCAACGTGAAGTCAGGAAAGAGCGTTCCACATCAAAAGCACCATGGGTGGTGGTGTATTTACATGGTGGTCCCGTACGGCATTGATGGCATCGAGAAATCCTGATAACGATCCCCCCATCCAAAGCCTGCCATGCTAGCTGCCGTACTGCAAGGCTGAACTAGCATACTCGGGAGCGGAAGTGAAGCGATGGCGGCCGAGGTTGCAGCCGTCGTCGGGTAGTACTGCGTCGCGTTGTACGGTGCAGTCGTAGTGGTGTACGGTTGACTGTAGGACGAGGCCGGGGAGGAGAATTGGATATCGCTCAACCCGCTTAGGGCCCACAGGCCGGGGTTGGAATCCGCTGTCGTAGTAGTAGCTGTTGTCGAAGCGGATGGGACGACCTTCCACGAGGAGTCGAAGGGAACGGTCTGTGGGATTGGATCGTGCCACCAGGTCTCCGGGCCCGCCGAGCTGGGCAAGAAGGGAGCCGGTCGCAGGAGTTCCATGGTCCGTGGCGGCGGGGGGAGCAGAGGGACAAAAAGGTTAGAGATAGCGTTTTTGGCTTCTTCACTCCTTCCTCCCAGCAGCTCTCCAGCGCCATCCTCTTCCAGCCCCTCGAGGGCATGAGCGTTGGTACGGTAGACGAACTTGTTGGTGGCCTGGTTGAACTCGTCCTGTAGTTTCTTCAACTGCTTCGCCTTCTCTGGCCAGTCCCAAGTTTTGGCGGCAGCGTCGACGCAGTAGATATCGCGATGGAAATCGACCAGCGCTTCGATTGTCTCGGGGGTCAGCTTGAAGGCAACTTCGTTCTGGGAGACCATATCGACATGTACAACATAGGCTTCGACATGGATCATCTGATAGTTGAAGACGGCCTCGACGAGGGGGTTCTCGTCTTCGCGAAGCTCAGCATCGGGGGCCTTCGGGAACATCATGGAACAGAGGGTCCAGATGGCATTTTGCGACGACAGGGTCTCGGTCAGGCATCGAGTATGCTGGGACACATTGTTCAGCGGACGCTTGACCCGGTTGACCCGCTTGAGGGCAGCCGTCAACCAAGGCTCAACTTTGGCATTCAGGACGACGTTGGGCGAAGACCGCGGTGCGAAAGCGGCGGCCGAAGACGGAAGTAATACGGTTGGCATGATGATGATGATTCTGTGCGCGGCAAAGGATGTATATGATATCCGACGTCTTTGTTTCTGTTTCTTTTTCAGACGCGATATAAGATTGTGGAAGAGGCAAGAAGAAAAGGGATAAACCAAGAATAGAGGTTATAAAGGCGACATTCGCCCATACACAAGTGAATTTCTTCCCAACACTGTCCGTAGTTGTCCGGATATCTGCGAGCGACTGGTGCAGTAACGTGACCAGGAAAGAGATCACCTGCCCAGCAGGGTTGAAGTCTAGATATAGCGCTGGAGACAGCGAGGACAGGACGATACGGGAAAAGTATAGGGTCAAAATTACTGTGGGGGCGAATGCGCAAAAGAATGAAAGGAGACAGAATAAAGAAAAGAAAAAGAAAGAAAAGAGAGGGAATGGAAAGTTGACTGAAGAGAAGAGAAGAGAAGGAGGGAAGGAGGGAAAAGAAGAAGAAGAAGAGGAAGAAAAAGAGGCGAGCAAGAAAGAGGGGGGCGATGGCCGAAAAGGGAAACCGGGAAGATGTTGGCGGGGAGGAGAGGTTTAGCAGTATTGAAGTATTAGTAGTAGTAATAGTAGTGGAAGAGGGGATTAGCGACATATATATCCAGGATACAGCGTCATTGTTTTTTATTATTTGTTTCTATATATCTGACAGCCCTCTTTTTGATTTTTGATTTTTGATTTTTTTTTAATCTCTGAGTCAACCATGGCAAAGCACAGGGCAAGTCTGTATCTGTGTCTGCGTCTATACATGGATACATCTTCAGCAGCACCTGTCCATTTCACTATTTCCTTTTCGCGTATATAGTGGGTTTTTTTTTATATTTTTTTTACTCACCCGATCGCATGTACAAAACAGAAACAGAAACACACTACTATCAGACTGCATATAGGACTATGGCCACCGTCCGGATTCCCCGACCCAGATCTACCCTGTACCAAAGTTACAGACTACAGACAGGCAGAAAAGATAGGATCAAGGGCTTCACACTATGAATATGGAGTCCTATTCCTGCCATAGACTACTGCAGGTGGCCCGATCAGTAGCAGTGGAATGGCGATAGAATACTGGTTCGGATAGCCGAGCAGGACTCCGGATGAAACAAGATCCTGTAAACATCAGGGTATGCGTACGTACTTTGTACTCTGTATGGACTCCTCTGTATGGAGTAATATGGAACTGTACTCTGTATGTATGCTAAGCCCCATGATCCACCGCCGTCTAAACGGTCACTCCGAGAGCGAAGATCAAGTTGAAGTCTGCGTATACTCCGTACTCCATACAGAGTATACTTTGGGTGGCACGCCGTCCGGAGGAGTTGCCGTTTCGAAGACAAGCGATGCAACTGTTGAACAAAGCCATCCTTGACTGTACTGGCGGTTGCCACCACTAAGGAAGTATGCATGGAGTATGTTCAGCGGTCTTGTCCGCATCACCAGGGCGGAGTCTAGTATCCAAGGACACGGATGGACGGAGGCATGAGTATCCGCACCGAATATACTACTATCTGCAGAAGCCAAGGAAGAAATCGCCGGGCGTGTATCGTACATGGTTCTCTGGCCCTTTTTTTTCAGGCTATATACTCCGGAATTGTCCTACCGATCACCATACTACCACCTTTATTACTACCACCACCAAACTACTTGTACTCTGGCACTGCAACAACTGCTTACACTGCGACTACAGCAACTACATTCCGTGTCCTCGTTTATATATATATATACTCCGTACTGTCCTCCCTACTTCGGACAGGAGTGATAAATACAAATACACCCGAATACACCACGAGGCCCTTCTGCACCCTGATTGGTGACGACGCCAGCTGATGGTGGGCGGCTTATAGTGGGGCAATCAGGCCTTGGCGGGCCTCTGGGCGCTTATTGGCCGCCCGGGCAGCGCGACGGGCGATGCTGAGATTTCCGCCGGGATCGGCCATTGGATCAAGACTGCAGACTTTCGGGTCGAGAGTGCACTATATGAATTGGGACACTCCTGCATCTGTTTCATACTGGCATAGGCGTACATTATTCGATTCTATATACTCTGTATACTCTTATATTCTGTGGACTAACTAGGCTTCCATGGTAGCAGGCAGTCATGGTACGCAGTCGATGATACATCACCGAGTTTTTCTTTTTATGGGCCCGACTGCAAACCTTAGTCGTGCATTCGGCATCGGCACTGATATCCATAAGTGGCAGTGCTGCGCCACATTCAGCCACTCGCCATTAGCCACTGCACCATACGGAGTACTAAATGGAGTCTGGATGACGAAATATTGGGCAGACAAGAAAAGAACAGAACATTTTTGAGGCCGGTGCAATATGACTCAAATCATCCATGCCATGTACGCTGCATCTATCGATAAGCCAGTATTCAACCACTCCGTAGGCCTAATGTCGGGCGCCGGCATAGAGCAATGACATAAACCCCTCAATCATCCTGCATTTCTGAAGCAAGCCAGGCGCCTACATAAAGTATATCGAGTCCGATCTCGCGCCCGTAGCCTCTGCTTGTCATACGGTATTCCGGAATACGCATACTACGACTGCGACTACGACTACGACTACAGAGTACAATCATGATGTTCGGACGGCTCGTACCTCTTGACTGGCCAGCGGTCTTTAGCACCTGTCTCAGTGCTCTGGTCTATGGCACCTGGTCTGTAATACACTACGGGGTATACTCCGGAGTATAATACAGATAGTACAGACACAGGGTTCCACAAGCCGGCTGACAATGCATACGCTGAAGGTCACCTGCTCACACTATCCTCTTTTTGTGAAGCACAGGATACAGGACGCCCTCTAGACCGCGACGAAAACCAGTTCGCGCCTCCATGTTCCCCGGGTTATCACCCGTGTAGCGTGTGATAGCCTGCATTTCGTGCACTGTACATCATACGTTTCGTACATTTGTTCTTTGGTGCTGCTTTGACCTCTGGAAGTCTGGAAAGCCTACTGCTCGGGCCGAATCTGGACTCAGTTTGTGTTTCTGGCTAATATGCATCCGTGTTAGTAGTATACAAGATGACGACGGGTCCTATACTCCGTATACTACCATGGAAATCCCAATTCAGTCCTACACACAGACCATTCATATGTGAATACTGCTATTGACTGATGGACGATCAATATTGGTTGATCTGCGCGATTGACATCCGTCGAATCCGCTGTCTGGTTTCTACAGGGTATATATTGTTATTGACGTACCCGGGATAGGGGTAGTACTTTATTGCTGATTCTCCGCGACACTGGCATGCTTCTAGATTGCCATAACATCCCGGTCATAGAGAATAGTGTCTAAAGTAAGTCCTACATTGCTATATTGTCTATTCTACCGACATCTGACTGCGGAGTACAATAAGTCATCTAATCTGCCATTATCTCTTTCTAGGATGAGTGTGATATGATCATATCAGCAGCGATAAGGATCGCTCTGGACACTCCCATCGAAGCAAGCAATATAATGCGTCGGAGACAGCCAGAAAGTATACTCGAGATCAGGATAAAGCATGGTCATAAGGACTACATTCTCCATGCACTTCGACTGAAGCCGAACAAAGTCGTTCCACGATCCTCCACGGTACTAAAATATATCAACATCTCGAATTTGCGCCGGTCATCCACTAAAGTAATCTCGTACAAAAGTGCTCATGGTGTATTTATAGGATCCCATCCTACCGCCCTGTGGACTACGTTACCCCTATTTCTAGGGACTCAATTGGAACAACTAGTTTGCATGGTATGGCCACGACAGATGCACCTGTGTTGCGGTAGAGATTATATCGAGCATACCCATCACTCAGGATGTATGTACTAATGCATTGGAGATAACTATATAACAGGATATCAAACTACATATGTGGGGCGGGCTGGCCAGAAGAGAAGATAAAATGTCGTGCGTCGCCGGTTAGTCCCGTTTAGGTTTAGCGCAACTGAACGCTCTGCTTCCTGTCGACGTTCGAGCTTTCAGTACCAGTCCTCAACTCCTCACGGGGCCCGTCGCTTAAAGGATTCTCGTCGCATTCTGTTTCACGGCGTCGGAAGATTCCCACTATCTTGAGAGCCCGGAGTTCGACCCGCATAATCACTGTTGTCGTTGTTGAATCAAATGCCCTCATCGACAGCTGAATCCTGCAGTGAATCTGTCAGGGAGATGGCAAACACTCATACTTAAATTGAACCGATCAGGATCCAATAAGCATGACAATTAGCAACGATCATAGTGGATTCGACCACTGAATCAAGCCAACCGGAAAACCCCCCTTCTAAGTAGGATTTAGCCATATCTGGCAATGAGCCACAAGATATTTACCATCTTGTGACCCTGGGAGCGTTTTGAAATACCCAAGCTAACATCAGTAAAAAGTACCGTACAAGAGCTAGGGACTCTAGCTTTAGCTGGACACCTAGTGAGACTTGGTTTGTCAGTGTGAGCTTTTGAAGTAGGTATCACCATTTACTCCTGTCTGTTACAAAAAAAGCTGATGACTGGTCTAGACGTTTCCATCTAGCAAAATGACATCTATATTTGCCCCTAGCAAGGGCACAAAGCAATTGGCCGCCATCTTTTCACTCAGATTGTATCATATGCTTGCAACACCCCATCCCCTCATTGGAATTGTGCTAGCCAGATAATTCAGCTATTCAGAAGTTCTATGGTATTGCAGGCAATGCTGCGCGCTTCGTGGAATCGGATCTTTCCGAGCAGTCCAGCATTTTCCCTGGGTCGATTAATACCCTTCAATCTTCACTGGAGACGGACGTATGGTGAAGTAACTTCATACGGTTCCTATCGTGATGAGAAGCCGGATAAGGCTACTATGAAGTGGAACGGGTGGGAATCTCTGTGTTGCCAAAACATGGAGGCTCGGCCATCTATCCTTGAAACCCGAGTGGTCTGGAAGTAAGTAGATAGTTGGATCGACTTTGCTGTCCCTTCTTAAAAATGGGTCATTGAGTGCACCCGTAATGGGGATAAACTTGAAGAGCATATCGATGGTTTTCAAACTGGCGGAAAGTGCCACGACTGGATTTGCATAATGAGGCTGAGTATTTTATTCTGCTGGATTTTAAGCGATCTATCCCACAGAAACGGCGAGGTATGCATTTACTTTCCCCTTTCTCCTCATCCTTCTTTCCGGCCCGATCGTTCCTGTCCATTCATTGTTTTTCGATTGAGGGATATTGATGAGACTAGGTCAATTGGCTTTTCCACGTCGTCTTCACTCACGCTTTCACCTCCTGTACCGGCTACAGCTCCAATTGCGGACCCATTGCCGGTCAGACGCAGGTTGCTCTGCTGCAGTAGTAACTGACCACAACTTGGACGACATGCAGGCCTTCGTGGTTACTATACGATCCGCACTTTCAACTTTCTGTATACGGACAGCAATGCTTATACAAATATGGCCTATTACCGGACAACAGACGTTACTATCGTATTTAGGGTTATTTCTCTATCAGCCGCATCAGTCCCTGTCGTCGATACCCACCATACCATCCAACGTAGTTCTCAGTCTCCAGGCCTGTCTTTTCACGATTAGCGATTTCAGACTACAATTTTGGATATCCGAATACCCAAAGCGACCCACTTTAGAATATCCACGACCACCACGAGGGATGCAACAGGTGAGGTACATTTCCATGACATTTACTTCTAGACAGAGCATAATAGTACCTTTTCATGAATCCAGTATGCGGTTTTATGTGGTTAATATCTCGTAGCTGTAGGAGAATGAGGTTGAAGTGTTGCACCTCCGACTCACAAAAGTGGCTCAGCGCCCTTTTGCGAGCCCGACCTTTACGCGACGCGAGGATCCTGCTTTCTGTGATTGTTGACCGTTACATTCCATCCAGCACGCCCCGTCCTATCCTCCCAAGCACCCTTTGCGTCAGTAGGCACAATAGATTATAAAAATCAGCCCGTTGATGAAGCCCGGCGGGGAACGGCGGAATGCCGTGCGCAGAACCCCGCAGATTGACCCGAACATTCAGCCAGAGTACATATACCGATTCCATGCTCTAAGAGTAGGGTTATAACTCGACGCCATAATTAATGCTCTGAGCGGAAAGATACAGGAAGAGGTACGTGTGCTGAAGTATTCCAAGGTCAGTTGGCCATGTATCTCGAGGGAAAAGCGCGGCATCAGCTGTAAGAGATTCATGAACAAGTAAATTGCAGATTCCATACAATGTCTAACATGTTTTATACAGACTATCAACGATGAGCCGGAGGGATTGGCCCTGAAGGTCTACAAGCGCATTGACGAGTTGAAAGAAACCTACTCTTATTTTGAACGTATCCATCCCAGCCGTCCCTACACTCCCCAACTGACCAACCTGACGCGAGTCATCGGAGCATACAGGTGCATAGGACAAAGCAGTTGGAGATTCATGACGAAATGGCTACATATTGGTCGAGCAGGAAGCAGCCATATGGCTGTCAGCGTTGATGCTGGCAGCAATCCAGGGAGTTGGCGAAAAAGCATGGAGCAGAGGAGCAGAGATTGCGGGTTGAGCAGGCGAGGTTTCTCCCTAGGAAACGAAGGAGCCATAGAACTAGTCACTCAGAATATACGTACAGTGTACAAGAGGATATGTATATGCATACCTACCATAGATAGCCAATTCACCTTAGATCGCCGCTCCACTCGGGTATGTTGGAAGTATCCACAAGGTGATGAATCTGTAATGAGGTTCCATGCTCGCCAGAGCTTTGCTTAAGGAATATGAAATGCAAGTTGGCTGACAGTACGATCTGCTTTCAGCCACTGTGAGGTCCATAGAATGTTTGCTCTAACATTTGATTAGAGATCTTGAATCTTGAATTCTTAATCCTCACTTTTGCAAGGACAGCATTTTCTAAGCGATAGCTAAACATGAAATATTCAGAAAAGGTCAGGAGTTGATCAATCGCCAAAAAACATATAATTTAGATTAGTTGGATGGCAAGAGAAAGGTTTCTATGCTTAATATGGGTAGTGTACTATATTTTGAATGGCTGAATTGCGATTGATAGGGCACTGATAGGGCTTGTGTCACTCGCATCGCTCCGCGCCCTGGTTTATCCGCCGGGCCCACTTGGCACGCTTCACCCCAATCTCCATTGGTGGGTGCTGTCAGTACCTGATCCCCGGGTCGGTCCATCGAACCCTCTTTCAACACTGGCCGTGTGGTCGATTCCCTGACTTTTACAGAGAGGACTGTCAAGCAGTGCTCAAATTTCTCTTAGACTTTCAGTTAGGGTTGCAATAAGCTCAAGCTAATGATAAGTCGCTAAATGATCATGAAGATGCTTCTGAGCAGCATCTAATGCTCTTGTCTTCTTTCTTATATATTGTAGATGGCACTGGAGCTGCCTTTTGAGCTATTGGTTACTGACTGTAGGAGGAGTGGTGGGAACATTATAAGCTGAACTTAGGATAGAATATGCACATTTTTTCAATTATCTTTGGCTGTGGGGACGTATTAAAATAGTCAAGAATATTAATATACTGACATAGAGCATGTTCCTGGGGTTTATTAAGCCTCATATTTATTTTCACGGACCTGGCCTGTGCCGGCGAGATGAGGTAGAATCTATAACCCAGATAGATGAACTAGCAACATTGTCCCTCAGCATCTGAGAGAGGGCATAGACACCGACTCACAGACCACGCCTGTACCACTGACATTGCCGGTTTGACGGCGCCGGCTATGAGAGCCATGGCCACAGGCGCACCAACCGCAACGCCTGCAATTGGTATGTTTTTCATACTCCTTTCCTGGCCCATATCACTTGCGAAGTCTGGAACCAGGCTTCCCCCCCTGACTGGGTGGATGTCGCCGTGCGGGTCAACAATGTGATCAATGTAGAGGGATAGAAGGGGATAATTAATATTTCCCTCGGTGACCTACCTCTGTATGGAACTCGATGTTCTGCTGGACATAGACTCCCATAGCCAGCTTGACCATTTCAAAATTTATCGTGAAGCCCTTTTCCTGGAATAATCAATGCTGCTCCTGACCATCTGCAAAGGGTTCTCGTCTGTGTCAAGCTTCTGGTCAAGACTGACAACACTGTCTGGGGAGTTCGGGCCGTAATTTTCCTCAGAGCGTTCCACAGAGTTGAAGATGCATCCTGGATAGTTAGCCCAGGACTCACGAAGTTTTTAACTGCCGCAAATCCTCCGTCTCGTAAGCCTTAATGGAATTGGATCCGGTGGCTGGGGCTGGCGTCGGTTAGAAATGAAGCGGAATCGTGGCGGAGGAGAAAGAGGAACTAGGGCTACTCTAGAAAGGAAGATACGATATATAGGTTTTGGGTCACCTGGATGTTCGCGTATTTTAGGGCATGTTGAGTCATCGGAAGGATATAACTAACTAGTTAGTCACTGACCATCTCGAAGGCCACCGTCCATCTCTTTATTTGGCATGATGGGGTCTATTTTTAACGGATACTTTTGTGTACCTTGCCACCGGAGCCAAAAGTCTGCATCTTTGATCAATCTGAAAGTGATAATCGGTTGTACGGAGTAGATAGTGCAGATTGTAAGAGAAAATTTAATGCGACAAACCATGTACTAGGGTTACCTACCCTATTCCAACTACTGTACTCGGTAGTCAATGCGGTCATGCCATGGCAGCTAGGAGCCGGTTTCGAAATGACACTACAGCAAATAAAGCCACTGAATTCACACCGTGCAACTATCTAGGAACTAGCGAGGGCTCCCTTAATGCGGCAATGCGGAGATCGAAGGGTCGTACTTAGTGCTGAATGCACATCCCGGACCATTATAACCAATATCAGGTCACTAGGGATATGAAAAAAATATAACGATTCAATTACTCATAGCCCTGGCCGGCTTTTCCTGATAGAAATACTAGCAAATTCATGCGCCAGGATCATGTCCAATAACCTCCCAGGGCTGACTACATGACTGTTGGTCCTCAGGTACATACCAGGATGCCGTTTGTCCACCCGTCAACCACTATCTGCAGATAGGGCTATCGTCATCACGTGGGCCAACCCAGGGTCAGTCAGTCCATCACACCCATGACTCCAAGCTGCTCGCCTCTGCTCGGACCCTTGATGACCATAGCCTCAGTGTGAAGCCAGTCATCTTACATCATTACAAGCTCCTTGTCTCTGCTTCAGAGGATGAAACTGTTAAGATATGGGATGCCAGCAATTGGAAGTGCCTGCAGACCCTTGAGGGCCATAGTGATGTTATTTCCTCTTACTCGTTATCAGGGAACTTTATTGAGCAAAGCTACGACCGGATTCCGAGTTCGGAGGATCCAAATATCGACTATATACATGGTTAGTATGCCCAGAAGCGTAAAAGAGGAGAATCGCTGCAAACTTCGAACAGAGTCAGGTGCACATTATATTAAGGGTCAGTAAAAAACTGGGCTCTGATCCTCGAGCTGTGGGATTAAGCTATCTGAAAAGTACCAATATTGCATAGAGAATGGGGAGTTTTTTTTATACATATGCTTCAAACACGCATGTAGCACCGCTCGGGTCTGCAGCAACAAAAGAGAGTATCAACTATCGAGTCGAATTATGAAAAGCTCTTCGTAGACCAAATCTAGAAGAAGAAGTAGAGGAGATGGAGAATGGAACGATGCCCAGTCATGACAAAAGAGCACACTCGTCAATCACTTCAAGGTCCGCATTGAGGATTTGATAAGATGTAAAGTCATTGGCAAAAATGATGTGATAAAGGTAATGCATAGCTGTAGACAGAGAAAGAAATATGGTTAAAAGAGGTTAGTCTTACTTTGTTTCCTTCCTCAGAAAAGGCAAACACACACCTCTTTTTTTGCGTGGCCGCGTCTTTCGGAAGTCCAAAACAACAAAGTCATGTATCTCTCCTGTTTGGAGCCACTTATAGTATCTACCCCCCTTATGGAATCTTGCCACGTGCTCCTCAATACCCTTGCCATCTCTGAGGCATTCAATAGCCCAATGCATTGTCCTAACAGCAAAATCTACCCGGCCACCAATCTTCTTTCCGGTCCATTCGGAACTTAGGTATAGCTGATGACCGAGTACCTCATAAAAAGCTCGATACAGCTCATCTTGGTACTGCGCTTCAAGAGGACTTCTATCTATTTCTCTCAATGCACTAGGTTTGAATGCTCGGACACAGGCGATGAAAAGATCGTGGAGTGTTGAGAAACGGTCCACTGGAAATGGAGGAAGCTCTGCAGATAACAAGTGCTCCGCAAATCTGAATGCAGAGATTGTCAGCATTTTCTCAAAAAGCCCATCATAATGTAGTCCAAACAAGAGGGAAAGGTCAGCAAAATAGAGATACCTGTGGTGAATTTTCGTCGGGAAAACATAAACAACCTGGTTATCTGCTGTCAACTGAGCATGTAACCAACCCCGAGTATAACAGAGGTCAAGCAAGGGATTCTCCATTGGATCATCTTGTGATCCATTTTTTCCAACTACCTGTCGCATGAATGCAGCAAGCTCAACATTCTGTAATATCGCTAAAGGGGGTAAGCTGCGTTTGAAGCCATGTGAGCCACCTTGAAGTGTTTTGATCAATTCATGATCGTTTTCCAAGAACTCGAGCGCGATGTCTAGCGATATTGGTTTTGAGTATTTCCGGCATGGTCGTAATATCTTTAGGAGTTTGTTCAAATTTATTAGACACGAGTTCAATTAGGGTAGAGTGACACTAACCTCAGATGAATTTAGACCGTCAACAATAGACCTGACAGCAGCAGGCTGTCCGCAAGTAAGTTTCCATATGTAATCCTGCACATCATGTTGCAATTCAAACTTCAACCCTCCCTTACTATAGTGTACACACAGTCTCTGGACAGTGTCATCAAATTCAGGACGGGAGAAAAATAGACTGATTGTCGGGTTTTCTGCAGAGGGCCGGAGAGAGACCTTCTGTTTATCAGACATTGTTACAGGAGTGGGAGTCCGAGTTTCCCATAGCCAACCAGAAGGCGAACCATATGAAGAAAAGAGAGCTATGAGTGGTCCACTCCCAGGTACAATTGCTTTGATAAGGTCATTCCAGAGAGGGGTGAACGTAAAGGAGAGCTGTGCCTCGTCAATGATCAATAGCAGGGAGGCGTTTCCCCAATAACTAGCGTCAGCCTTCAGGCCAAGTAGGCTATTAAGTGCTTC
Organism: Aspergillaceae sp. MA 6039; assembly: GCA_003004485.1. Taxonomy (NCBI): domain Eukaryota; kingdom Fungi; phylum Ascomycota; class Eurotiomycetes; order Eurotiales; family Aspergillaceae; species Aspergillaceae sp. MA 6039. The sequence continues at coordinate 78,218 of PQMF01000032.1, read as the reverse complement.
TTCGTATCGCGGAGTCTTCGGAACGAATTGTGGATACCAGGTACAATGATAGACGGGGAAGTCAGGCCTAAGTTGCTGTACATGCGCTTTAAGAAGTCGGGCGAGAGTCGATTTACCACTTGCCGGTGTTCCTCGCACATGGACTCTTCCAACTTCTTGTAAACGTCTCCAGAGAGCATCAACGGTTTCAAGACGTGCACATTCATTCGGATCCTTAGCTTCACTCCGAAGTAGCTGTTGATGTGCAAGAGTGCTGAGTCCATATTTCCCAGGAGGCTGTATGATAACAAGATCAATATCCGGGTCTTTCGACACAGGAAAGTCGGCCGTGATAACCTGACGTGGGCGTAGGAGAACTAGACTGTCGTTTTCGGGAATATCATTGATCACATCGCAGGGACTGTAGAGATCGAGCATCCAGTGAGGTATATGAGCAAGATACGGTTGACTCGTTGCCCATATCTTCTGTTTGACATCGTTAACTGTATCTATGTTGAGGGTACATTGTACGCTGAATGATACCTGGAGATTGTCGGGAAATGCACACCACAGAGTACGCTTAGCCATGGTTGGGGGAGTTTGCAAGTTCCCGAAAATCCAGGTGGGAAACTTCATTGTCATGGTCCAGTCCCGAAAGAGGCAGGGACGCTGGAACTGCTAGAGGATGCAAGAAGAGGAAGGAAGGACCTGCTAACGAAGCGGAAAATTTGGTCGATCCGTTCCAGCAGAGCGTGTCATGTGCACCATCGAGTGTTATGAATGAAGTCACTTCTCCAGTTAAGTCAAGATTTCCTCATGCAAATACCAGTAAGTTCAAAATGAGACAAACTCAGTCCGAAGTTTTTATAACTGGAAAGCTTTTTATTGCCGTAAAGTTGCACAAGCTCTAGGACAGACAAGTTTCTCCTGCAGCAACAATCAAAAGCTTGACTACAGACTATGTGCGTCAGTAAAGTGACTACCACAGGCATACTTAAAAGACCAATATACTAGACAGTGGTAACTGTATTTTATCACTCTGAAGCTTCGCCATTGTCTTAACATAGGGTTTCAGAATGCTTATCTCCCTCTACTAGGACAGACCGTTCAAAATTTTTTTGCATGACTTTCAGCCCAGTTCTGTAGAAGGCTGGAAATGTCTCTTTTTTTCTTCTTCAGTAGGTTTCCGAACAAACTGATTCCAGAAATCTGCTGGTCTTTCAGTCTTGGGCTTGACACCATGATAATTGGCATGGTTTCTGGTTTTAGTCTCAGTCACTTTGATTGATCAAGATTGAAAAATCAGAAAAACAACGTTTGGAAGCTCTGTTCAGAGAAAAGTATAGACTGTACAGTTGGATCCAGGACTTGGGAGTTTATATAATTTTTTCCTGGGAGGGAACCCCATGATAGAAGTGCTCTCTGATACAAGAGTACAGGAAACATTGTATGTAAACACTGGGTAGTTGCACTTAACCTGTTTTGGAAATTGACCAGAAGCTGCTTTAAAGCAGCAATGCCACAACGGAAATGCCACGAAAATGAGTACCAAAGGCCACGGAGTTTTGTGGCCTTTTCGCTGTCACCCAGAGTTACTCCGTACTATCGAAGACAAAGGAGCAGAAGACAAAGCAGCAAAGAATAACTTTCTCTTTACCTCTACCCCATACAACACATACAAAGGGCTCTTAGCGCATGTTCCTATATGTATAGTTCTAATTGTATGGGTATGTCTTATAAATGTCTACAGGCATTGCAGAAGTGGAAGATCTTTCTTTATGAGCATATCTGACATATGGTCTCGTGACTATTCCAAAGGTGACCATTGAATCGAGGAAGGTCAATGTTATATAATGGCAGGATCCTTTTATACTTGTATATTCCAGATCCAGTATCAAGGCTATGATCAGGTCTAGTAGTGGGATTCTTCTACAGACTGACTGCTATGGATGACAGGGCAGATGCTAGTCTGTAGCCCGGCTTGCATCCTGCTTAACACTATTTACTCCATCCTCCGTACCGGCCGCTAATAAAACTGCGTCATAGGGATCAGATCATGACCATCGATATCTCCTCTGGATCTGCATGGCGCGTTTCAAGGCTACCGGACTCGGGAGGTACAATAGTCATAGTAGCGGGAGGTTGCAGGCATGTGGCATGTTGTGCATGACAGATGAGTACAGACACTTTTGAGAACTATGCAGGGTAGAATATTACTCCATACGTACAGCTGTACGGAGCAGGCAGTATTTGTACATGTACATGTACATGTACATGAATATGATGTGCAGATACAGTGTTGGTCGTCTATACCAAGTACTTCGGAGCAGACGGACTGTGCGGGCAATACTGGATTCTACCCATGTCCCATGCCCTGATTTTACTCCATTCGACAGAGGACCCCGGGCTCTCATTCCAAGAATAGGACAGATCAGAACCCGAGGACCTCAACCATGGCACACACACCGGAGGAGACATCATGAACAGGTCCCGATGCATTTCCCGACGCTTGGGTCAGGCACAGACCCCAACGCACTAGCATTTGGGTTGGCACTAGTTGGTGACATTTCGCATATTATTGGAGAGAAAAGGGGGAACGCAGTCTTTTCTGCGCAACCCCGCCCGGGGGGTGTCTCACTAGCGGGCCAATGATATGACAGGCAGTGGAGGAGTAGTCGGAGGACGGGACTTCGAGCGCCGTTCGAGAGTCTACCGAGTAGCTCTGTACACTAGTAGGTGTCTACTCCGTACTCAGAGTACGGAGTAAGAGTACGGAGTATGGTGTCTATCTAGAAAGGAAGACTATTACGAAGTGCTCCGGAGTATGTATGTGCAGAGTCTGTAAACGACTCATAAGGACACTGCAATGGAGTGGAAAGAGAAGTGCGTGATGGAGTGCCCGCTGCAGTCAGCAGTCAGCAGTCAGCAGTCTCAATGCAGTCAGCAGTGCGACACGGACATATGCCATGCATGCTCCAGGTACAGCAGCATCCATGGAATCGATAATTAATCCTGGTTCTGGCGAGTCGCGAATACGACTCTTGCCACTCCCCGCGTCGATCTCGATCCGTGGCATCTAGAGTACCAGTAGTATACTACAGAGTAGGTGCCCTGTACCTGTGCAAAGTATGTCTACTGCCGAGGTCACATGCTACCGAGCTCACTGTTCCCCGTTCCAACCGATGCTCCATGAATGCCAATCCAACCCTCTACGGATGCCTCCGGGATTACTCCAGTCTCCAGACCGTGTTCTTCTCCGCAACTCAATCGAATACTAATCATTTCCCCCGCAAAATCGTTGCAACCTTCATCTGCGCAAGGTTTGTTCTATCCGAGGGACGACTTATAGGGTCCGCGAAGTCATGTGCTTCACCCTGTACTACGTATACTTAGGCTACCCTAACTAACAGCGGACTAGTCCGTGCTTCACCTATCCCCTGTCTAGTCTTACTCCCTCGGTATATTACTCCCTACTATGAACTACTACACAGTGTTATTAATTACCCTGTATCCCATACGGCCCCTCGGATGTGCAAACTTTGCTCAATCTTCCGGGCTCCACGCTGTTGATCCCTCCGGCCTCAATCTTAGGCTAAGAGGGAATCGGCTCTGCACGTCGCAATCTCCCGCGCTCTAATGCTCTCGACCCTGTATGACTGCAGTGCCAGGATGGAATACCCAGAACCCCCTTTGGGCAACTTCCCCGGTTTCTCGCCTGCCATTGACATCAACCCAAATGAAAATAAACTCAGCAACAAGCGAAAACAGTGAAAAAAAGCAAAAAATTTATGTGACTACTCCGTATTAGCATTAGTCTCCTTTCCGGTGGATCACGCAAAAAAAGAAGAGAAAAGCGTCCTCGGTAAGCTCCATCTGCTAAACTAACTACGGAGTAGTCGTGAGTTAGTGGGAGTCACTACTCGTCTGTGGGGAAATTAGTGCTTGCGCCGCAGACTTAAAAAGGCCCTGGAGCCCTGAAAGATGTCCTCAAGAGAGCTGCTCCCCTTTTCCTGTCTCTTGTTGTTCCTTTCTGGTCTGGTCTTTTCTGGTTTCGGGCTCTCTTTTGGACGTCGACCTGCTGGCTAATATTCAAGCCCCTCTCCGAAAAAGAAAAGAAAAAAGAAAGCAGCCAGGATGCGTTTCTCTCCCATCCTCACCACTTTCTTGCTCTCCAGCGCGTCGCTGGCTTCCCCGGCCCAGCTTTCTTCGGGTCAGGGGAGCTCCGTTGCTGCCAGTGAGCAAACCGCGGCCGCCCAGCCCAGCGCCGATGCCTCCACACCTGCTGCCGCCCAGCAATCGCCCCAGCAGACCGCCCAGGTGCAGCAACAGCCCGAGGAAGAGTCGGGCGACTCCAACTCCAGCTCGCAACAGACTCCTTCTGCTGCTGCTGCTACCGCCCCGGCTGCGAGCCCGTCGTCGGACGCATCGAGCAGCAACAATGGCCAGAGCCAAGGCAACCAGCAGGCTCAGAACGACCAGAACAACGGGAATAACCAGAATGGTGGTATTCTAGGTGGCATCTTGGGGGGTGGTCAGTCCAGTGGCACCCCGGCCGCTGCTTCTCCTACCGCGGATTCCACTGCCTCCCCGCCCTCTGAGTCCAGCAATGCCAATGCCCCCAAGGCCAACACGGCTGGGGCCGACAATGCTCAGGCAGCTCCTGCTGCTCCCTCTGCCACTGGCGGCAGCGGGGGTGGCCTACTCTCCGGCCTCACGGGAGGTGATGACAGCCCCTCGAGCACCGAGTCGGGCTCGGAGAGCACCACTTCTCCTGGCGCGGCGGCCGCGTCCAGTGCCGGTGCCACGACTGGAAAAGGCCCCGTCGGTGACCTGGGTTCGTTGCTTGGTGGCGCGGGAGGCCTCCTCTCGCCCACGCTGTTGCGCGACATCGAGTCTTTCTTCCACCACATCGCGTACCTGCTCGATGACAAGACCACCGACCAGACCAAGGACTTGATCAACAAGGCCTACGGCATCTTGGATGATGACGACTTGGTCAACAGCATCAAACCGCTTCTCAAGAACGCCGTCGCGCTCTTGACTACGGACTTTGTCAAGGAGACAACCAACCTCATTAGTAACGCCAACACGCTATTGACGCCCGACCTCGTCAAGCAGCTCAACTCGCTCCTCGACAACGCCGGCCCGCTGCTCACGCCGGATCTCTTCAAGAAGATCGCCACATTGCTTGACAATGGCAATGACTTGTTGACTACTGAATTCGTCAAGGAGACCAACAGTCTCATTACTAACGCCAACAAGCTGTTGACCCCCGAGCTCGTCAAGGAACTCAATTCGCTTCTCAGCAATGCTGGCCCGCTACTCACGCCCGACCTCTTCAAGAAACTCTCCACCCTGCTGGACAACGGAAACGACCTGTTGACGACTGAATTTGTCAAGGAGACCAACAGCCTCATTGGCAATGCGAACACCTTGTTGACACCTGATTTCGTCAAGGAGATCAAGGGCCTGCTGACCCCTGAAATCATCCACGGCCTCAGCGGTTTGTTGACCCAGGCTGAGAACCTGCTGTCGCCCGACTTTGTCAAGGACACCAAGGGTCTGATCAGCAACGTCTCGCCGGTGCTCACCCCTGACCTCCTCAAGGGTCTGGGCGGCCTGCTGGACAACGCTGAGGATCTGCTGTCGCCCGACTTCGTCAAGAACACGAAGGGTCTGATTAACAATGTCTCGCCTGTTGTCACCCCCGACCTCCTCAAGGGCGTTGCTCCTCTGCTGCACAACGCCGAGGACCTGCTGACGGAGGGCTTCGTCAAGGAGACCAACAACCTCATCGGCAGCGCCAGCACCTTGTTGACGCCCGAGGTCGTCAAGGAAATCAAGAGCCTGCTGACTTTGTTGACACCCGAGATCGTCAAAGAAATCAAGGGCTTTGTGACCCCTGACATGCTGAATGGCATCTATGGTCTGTTGGTCCAAGCCGAGGACCTCCTGACGCCCAGCTTCGTCAACAACACGAAGGGCCTGATTGACAATGTCTCGCCTGTCGTCACCCCCGACCTCCTCAAGGGCGTTGCTCCTCTGCTGCACAACGCCGAGGACCTGCTGACGGAGAACTTCGTCAAGGAAACCAGCAACCTCATCGGTAGCGCCAACACTTTGTTGACGCCCGAGGTCGTCAAGGAAATCAACAGCCTGCTGGCTTTGTTGACACCCGAGATCGTCAAGGAAGTCAAGGGCCTGGTGACCCCTGACATGCTACATGGCATCAGCGGTCTGTTGACCCAAGCCGAGAACCTCCTGACGCCCAGCTTCGTCAACGAAACCAAGGGCCTGATCGATAATATCTCGCCTATCATTACGCCTCAACTCCTCAATGGGGTTGCACCTCTGCTCCACAACGCTGAGGACCTCCTGACGCACAAGTTCGTTAATGAGACCCAGACTCTCATCGAGGACGCGTCGGAGTTGTTGCCCGCTGTTGTTAAGCTGTTGGGTAGCAGTTGATTGAATTTATGACTAATGGACAATGAGTTTTGTTTTTTTCCCCCTTGTTTGTTATAACTTATTATTATTTACTATTACTATTATACGAGGTTAATCCGCAATTCCCCATGAGGAACGATAATTCATGTTCCTAGCTTTGGGATATCGCCGGCTTCACAGCGGCTGCATATAATGCTCGTCAATACTCATGTCAATATCATAATGCTCAATTACACTGTAATCATGCCAATGGCTTTTTCTTTTTTTTTTCATTACTCATGGTAATTCGCAATCGAGGTGCTCGCTTGCTGGGTATCACTGTCATATACCTTGAAACTTCCCGATCCACGTCTTGTCCTGCATACGCGAAGGGTCCACTGTCTACTTCCTCGGTGTCAAATGTCAATCTGACTATCCGCCCGGATGGTATCTGCCCCAGCGAATCCAGCCGAGATACACCACCCCGCGTAGCGCATCAATCCAAAACCTACCCAATCCAAACCCCTTCAATATAACCCCGAAGCACCCACTCCGATCCACCGGTCCATAGAAAAACCAACTCCAGCCGTAAAATCTGCAACAAGAAGAAAGAAAAGCCTCAGGAAGGCAGAATATCCGAAGCCCTAACCTTAACCTCCTGGTACTTCTCTAGCACCTTCATCTCCGTATTGCGCTCTTTCACCTTCTTGTCCATCGCTCGCTGCACCTCCTCGCGGCGGCGCGTGAGCTCGCTAATCCGCTGCGCGGCGTCGTGCGCGGCTTGGGTTTGGGCCTGGAGGGCGCTGGCGCGGGTGGGGTGGGTTTTGCGGAGGTTCCCTAGCTCTGCTGAGACGTCATCGGGCTCCTCTGAGTCTCCTGAGTCGGGCTGTGACGAGGGGCGGTGGTGGATCTGTAGCGGGAGGCAGGTCGTTGGGTTATAGTGGTATGTTTTCAGCACGGTGTTGTCATCGTGACTGTCTCTGCTCGGTTCGGATGGATTTTGCCCTGGGACGCGGATATCCGGGAGGAGAGGGTGGATTGGGGTCGTTCGCAGCGGGGCGTCCAGCGGAACGATTGGGGATTGTTGTCCTCCCGATGATCCCATTGCCATCTTGTCTCGACTAGAACGGCCTTGTAGCAGTTGTCCGTGTTTGGCATTGCTGTAGGAGTGAAGTCGAAATTGATATCGATCGTTATCCAGGCGGTACTATTCTGCCGGATATATTCATCACCGCCTTTATATCACCCGGATCCTCGGGGATGCATGTACGCTTTCAACTGAGCATGGATTTCGATTCTGTCTGCAGGTGACGACAAGTATATCTGGCAAATAGGCATCAGCGTTCAGGATGCAGGCTTTTGGTACGTCGTTATTTGTCCCTATCTTTTGTCTGATCATTGCTGATATGAGTCTAGTTCCGAAGAATCGGAGAGTGAGTTTCTAGCTAGGAATGTATGGAACTGTCAAGCTGATCAGGGTAGCCCCGATTCGAGCTCGTCCTTAAGGTACACCTTCTTCATCCCTCTTCGTGGATGGCAAGACGGATACACCCCCTCTGCAAGAATACTGAGGAGCACAGATTATCGACCTCAACAACATCCCCCTCGTAAGCGGCACCGCTTTCGTAAAATGGCGTCTACCCTCCTCCAGCGCCGTCGAACAACATCACGGCCACACCGATAAAGCCATCATCCTCGACCACCGCGCGCACTGGAACTACGAAAAACAGCTCCAGGTCCGTCTCACAGTCGACCGCACGCAGATGCTGCAGGAGTGCGAGATCCACTTCGAGATCGTGCAGGATTTCGACTCGGGCGCCGGCAATGCGGACCGCAATGTGCTGGGAAGGGTGAGATTGAATCTGGCCGAGTATGTCGATAAGAGTGACGCGGGCGGGGAGGAAGGGGAGGAGGACGAAGGGGTTGTGAGGAGGTATTTGATGCAGGATAGTAAGATCAATAGTACCCTGCGTGTGGGGGTGCTGATGAAGCTAGTTGAGGGGGAGAGGACGTTTATTACGTGAGTTTGCCCCCTCCTCTCTCTCTCTCTTGTTTGCCAGTATCAATGACGTTGACATTGCAGACCACCGCTGAAATCAGCCATGGTATTTGGCGGCATTGCCGGCGTTGTCTCCCCGGAACAGGGCGATCCGGAGGAAGTCGCTAGCGGTCCTATGCCCTCCGTCAACACCAAGAACAGCGAGGCCTCCGACATGCAAGATCTCTACCGACGTACGCTAGCTGCGTCGTGGAATTCCCGCTCCAGCGACCTCCCCGCCGACAAACTAGTCGAGGACTTGTTCGCCGGAGGAACAGGTTGGGCCAACGACACTGATAGCGCGCGTCTGAGCCGGTTGGATGACAGTCCGCATGTCACCGATTCGCCGAGTGGTGATGCGGATTCACGCCCGTCTCGGCTATCGCCTAGCTTCGAGCGACGGCCCAAGAGCGCGTCCAATAATGCTAAGCAAAATGATGGGAAGGGGCCGGGGCTCCTGGCTGCTATGGGTCAGCATGGGCGTAGGGGAGGGAGTATCGAGCAGCAGCTTTATGATAACTCCAAGGCTAAGGGGTCCAAGAGCCAGGCGCCGACGCACGAGTTGTCAGAGTTTGACGTTCGGGAGGATTTGAGGAGCTGGGAGATTAGATTGCGCGAATGACGTTCTTTTCTTTTCCAATTGTTCTGTTATTTTGCTTTTACTACTCGATACCCTAATGTCAAATATATAATTTCTGCCTCAGGCATACACATACTGTATTTGGTTAGCGCATACGGAGCTCCTTCAAGATCGGAGATGCCAGAAAAAGTCTCCAACGGTTCAATGTGCTGTACTTGCATTGCCATATGTTTTCGCGAACTCCGAGGGGAACAACAGGGCGATTAAGCTGCCAATCCTTGCAGCCATGTCGCTCAAACCCCCCTGCACTCCTACCCACATGGCATACCGACGCCCGCTGTAAGAGCACCTCCGACAAACCAGCACCACTACGGTCACCACGCTCCAAGCGACACCCCAAACGCCCGCACTCTCGCGCCGGATCCCAACATGTCCCCCTCGACGTATCCTTCCTGGGCGAACAAGGGGGCGTGGTGGTGGTCCCCGAACGCCGACGTCGCCGGCTGAGCCCCGCGGCGAGATTCGAGCCCGAAGAACTCCGCGGCCGGCCGAAGGATACCAGTCGGCCGCTGATGCTCGAGGAGATAGAGAAGAAAATGGAGGAGGAGGAGCAGTTTGATAGCGAGCTGGTGTATGCTCATATTGAGGGCTTTAGGGCGCCGCGTGAGGCTGGGGATAATATCAGTGCTGTGGATTGGGAGGAGCTGCGATGGAGGGTTGAGTCGTCCTTTACGGGCTATCAGTTGGCGGGTTATATTAAAGATGCTAAGGAGCAGTCGAATCTGTCGTCATCGCGTTCGGCTGGGGAAGGAGTGTGTGCGACACCGAACAGTCCACCGAGCGGAAAGGTGAAGGTCGGCGAGTGGAAGCCGGGAACGTCAAAGTTTCTGGATAACGCGGCCGTGGCCATTTCGAAGCGAATTGCGAGCAATCGATCGCTCAAGGGGAAGCAGTTTTTGGCCGAGCGGGTGTTGCGGGAGTGCTGGAAGCTTGGGGTCGAGGGTGAAGTCGGACAGTTGGATATTCGTCTTCCTCCGTCGTACCTGGGGTTGCTTTCCAACTCCAAACACTTTTCCTTTGGGGAGTTGGCTAACCTACACGGAGCCAAGATTGATCTCACACATTCGCTGGGGTTGGTGCGGATTACCGGTTCGCAGTACGTATGCGAGTCGATTACGGAGGTTATCCGCGACACCACCATGAGGATACAAGATGAGCGTGTGAGGCTGTTCCCGCCTGTCGACAATAAACTGCAGGGCGGTCATGCCTTCGCGTCCGGATTCCTGGACTGGGCCAGTAAGGCGTACGGCGTATCGTTTGAGCGTATCTCGCCCTACTACGGCCCACAGAAGATCTTATATCTTGCCGAGAACCGGCAAGGAATGGAGGAAGCGCGGAGGGCGCTGAACCTGGCTGTGTACAGCACGAATCCGGGGCCGATTCCGTTCTGCACGTATATGCCTGCATCTGAGCCGGCGAATATCTATAGGATGAACCCCGAGGAGCATACGTCGTGGTTCGAGCGCCAAAAGGCCTGGTTCCGCTGGGCGATGCCGTCTACGCAGACACTCATGTCGAAGCCGTTGGGTGCATCGTTCTTCGACCAACACCAGGCGAAATTACCCGATGAGCTTCTTAAGTTACTCCGGAAGCCGTCTACAGAAAATCCCAACCCGCACTACGGTGTCGACTCGCACGAGACCATCACAGCGGCGGTTGGAAAGTCTCTTTTCTTACATAAACCCTCTCTCAGAGTCAACACCGTCGACGCATCGCAGCTGGGCAAAATGGGTCTCCCTCGAACCTTCACCACCGATCTTCCCCGTGTGGCATCCTTTCTGCGTCTCCTGATGCCGCACGAGATCCATGACCAACAGCGTCTCCACCGTGTCCAGCTCGTCCCGTCTGCCATCCACGCCGGTATCTTTCCTTCCATTGATCTGGAAGTGGCCCTGAAGCAAAAGGACGAGTCGCACGACTCCGACACGGAACTCGTCGTGCATAGTGCAAAGGCCGTCATGGCGCAGAATAGCGTTGACTACCTGCTTCCCGAGAACGGGCTTGATTTGCGCTTTACCAGGACCATCCAACATGATTTACAATCAGAGGAAACGTTAGGGAAGAGCAAAACTCTAGTCGATGCGGTCCATAGATGCCTTTCGGGCATATTCATCGGCGAACGGCCACGAGGAGCCGACATTCCTCTTCCGTCATTCATTCCGCTCTCGATACCCAAGAACCTCCTCCTCGCTGAACAAAACCCCTCATCCCATAAGGCGGTCGAATCCACCGCAGAAGCTGAATACATGTTCCTTCCCGTCAACGACCGTCGCGGAACCCTCCTGCACCGTTACGACTTCCACAAACAACGACTCAATTACCGTTACTACGAAAGCGGACCGTTCCATCCGCCCCGCGCGACGGATTTGTATTTGGACGTGGCTCTTGACAAGATCAAGAGTGATTCGTCGGAGGCTGAGGCTATTGCTATGTCTGGGGATGGGACTGCGACTGAAACGTTAGACAAGTTTCGGTCGTTCTATGGGACCACGTGTAGGTTGGCGTTCGAGTTGGATGCCGCTTGGAGGTCGGATGTTTAGGATTAGGTTTCTGGATTTCCTTCTTCCACTGTATATATTACTCTGTGTGATTTGGGGACACTATTGTGCGGATTTGCATCCATGGATGACGGGTTTATGCTCTATTCTTGCTATACTCTGACACTGTATAGAGACCAATAGTGCAGTTAGGGCTAGGGTCATGTGACTACCAGCCAATCATACCTCAGAATACTGGCTCCGCAAAGCCAGTGCGGCTCCTCCGCCTTTGACGTAGCTGACGCTCAGGTAGCGAGGGGTTGAGTCGACACTCTCGAGTCTCGCACATACTTATGTATAGCCCCTTCCTCTAAGCCATCGTCCGTCACTACTGTTCCTTCTCAAAAGGCCGCAGGGCCGCAGTCGACCCTTTTGATCCGAAGTGAAAAAAAGAAAAACCATGAAGGTGTTGCGGTTCAAGTAACAGCAAAGGCATGGAGAAAACACGAGTTGCTAAGGCAAGTCTTGGAAACCCAAGGGGAAAGGTTTGAAAGAAAAATCAATTCTAATTGAGCATCCTTGCATCCAGGTTGAAGATGTGACCTTGGCGCGACGTGGTGAACAGGTCGTTGGTAATCTTCACCTCACCCCTTACCACCTTATTTTCTCCCATATTCCTTCTCCTACGCCTCCAGCGTCCTCCGAACAAGCTCAACCAGCCCAAGGAGGGGGAACACCCGTCAGACCGAGGGAGCTCTGGATTACCTATCCGATTATCTGCTTCTGCACTCTTCGTCCGGCCCCCGTCGCATCTCGTCAACCGTCCTCGATCCGTTTACGATGTCGCGATTTCACCTTTGTTTGTTTCTACTTCTCCACTGAGAACAAGGCGCGCGAAGTCTACGATACTATAAAACAGTGGACGTGTAAGGTTGGCAGGATCGATAAGCTTTACGCGTTTGCCTATCAGCCTCCCCTGCCTGAGAAGGAGTTCAATGGTTGGGATTTGTATGATCCTCGTAAAGAGTATGCGCGACAAGGTGTGGATGAAGCCTGTGGATGGCGAATCTCCCAGATTAACACGGACTATGGGGTAAGCCTAGACTGTACTGCCTTGTTGTGCCTGTCTGTATTGACTTGATGGTAGTTTTCTCCTACTTATCCCGCCGTTATAGCTGTGCCTACTTCCATCTCGGACAACACACTCAATTATGCTGGGCGATATCGGTCGAGAGCACGCGTGCCTATCCTAACTTACAGACATCCAGTTAACAATTGTTCGATAACGAGGAGCTCGCAACCATTGGTGGGAGTGCGTCAGAATAGAAGCATCCAAGATGAGAAATTATTGGCATCTATCTTCTCCACGTCCCGTCCAGAAAGGCCATTGGCCAATACACAACCACCTCAGCTGGAGTCTGAGTCCTCCAGCTCAAGCCTAGGCGACGGATCCGCTGGCCAGGTCGATGCTGACTTTGGGAACGCCGAAGAACTTGAAGATGAAATGCTAGCGTCAATCAATGGGGATCCAGAAGAAGGCCGTCGGATTTATGGTGCTCAGCAGCAGAACCTGATTGTCGACGCACGGCCGACGGTCAATGCCTTTGCAATGCAGGCAGTTGGTCTCGGGTCGGAGAATATGGACAATTACAAGTTTGCAACCAAGGCATACTTGGGCATTGATAATATCCATGTGATGCGGGATTCGCTGAACAAGGTAGTCGATGCATTGAAGGAATCTGATGTTACGCCATTAGGCCCCAATAGAGATCAGCTTGCGCGAAGTGGGTGGTTGAAACACATTGGAGGTATTCTTGATGGTGGTGGATTGATTGCCCGGCAGGTTGGGCTTCAGCATTCCCACGTTTTGATCCATTGCTCCGACGGCTGGGACCGTACGAGTCAACTGAGCGCGCTGAGCCAGGTTTGCCTCGATCCTTATTATCGGACTCTGGAAGGATTCATGGTATTGGTGGAGAAGGACTGGCTCTCGTTTGGCCATATGTTCCGGCATCGCTCTGGTCACCTGAACAGCGAGAAATGGTTCCAGGTCGACAACGAGAGAATCGGAGGAGACATGAATCGAGAAGGCAGCGGCGCTGGCAAGGCACTTGAGAACGCGTTTCTAAGTGCCAAAGGATTCTTTAACCGAGACAACACCAGTCGTGATTCTCTTCCAGAATCTGATGCAGATATGCCGATGAATGACTCGGAGAGCCCTGGGGCTAAGAAACCCAGTTCTGTACCCAGAACTGCAGTGTCTGAGAAGGAGGTGACAAAGGTGAAAGAGACGAGCCCGGTGTTCCATCAATTCCTGGACGCAACTTACCAATTGCTCTACCAATACCCGACACGCTTTGAATTCAATGAGCGTTTCCTACGACGGCTGCTCTATCATCTCTACTCCTGTCAGTTTGGTACGTTCCTGTTCAACAGCGAAAAGGAGCGTGTGGAGACAAATTCGCGAGAGCGAACTCGGAGCGTCTGGGACTACTTCCTCGCCAGGCGGGAACAGTTTGTCAATCCCCAGTACGATTCTCAAATCGACGACAATCAACGAGGCAAGGAGCGTCTGATCTTCCCGCGGCTCAACGAAGTCCGCTGGTGGAACGAGGTATTTGGTCGCACCGACGCAGAGATGAATGGACCCCGTTTATCCGGTCCGGTGGTCCTCCCCACTGCAAACGAGGTCGTCACGCCGGCTGGGTCGAGATCCCCCGTTCTCACTGGAATAGAGACTGCTCACCATTCCATGGGCAGTGGGGTCTCTGGTCAGGAGGCGCCGAATGCTGCTTCGGCTGGGAATGCTGCTTCGGCTGGGAATGCTGCTTCAACTGGGATGGCCGCTGTTGCTGCAGGCTTCTCCAACCTGTCCCTTCCAAAAAATAATAACAAGGAAAATGATGAGGGCTCCGGGAAGATGGGCGCTATGGAAGTGGAGATGCAATGACGAACGAATAGAAGAACGTGTTGGAAAGCCATGCATGTTATGATTATCATGTCTAATGTGAACCAAGTCCCGCTACGCATTTGAGATTGAACCTGACTTTTCTGCAATTCTTAAGCAAGCCCTAGCCTAGTTCTCTACCCTATATTACTTGTAGTTATGCCGCATACAAGCACAGTGTTATTAGTAATCTTTAATGCCTGAACGCCTTGATACCCAAATCCGGTAAAGCGCCCGCCCCGTCCAAGCGAGGGTTTAGCCCTGCTTGCCCAAACAGGCAATGCCAAACCCTATTGCCAAAAATCCCCCACTAACAGCCCGAATATCCAAAACCGATCTGACGAACGGCTCGACAACAGCGAACGACCGCTACGCTCCCACCGCCAACCTTCCTCCCTCCCCCGATCGCGAAAACACGTCTCCTCGGCCGCTTTTTATAAACTAAAAAACCAGCAGAAACCGCAATAATGGCTGCTGTGCAGGGAGCTATGTCCAAGCGCCGAAAGTTCGTCGCGGACGGTGTCTTCTACGCCGAGTTGAACGAGTTCTTCCAGCGCGAGCTGGCTGAGGAGGGTTACTCTGGTGTCGAAGTCCGTGTTACTCCTACCGTCACCGACATCAGTACGTCGCCTTTCCCTATACCCATGGATTGAGAAGAATTGAACATTGTGGGTGGATTTGGTTGGAAGGACAGAAAGGGAAAAACATGTTCTTGAAGCTGTGGACACTGGACGGAAGACAAGGAAAATCAACAAATTTGTATTGCTGTGATGCTAACGGGTGCTTTTCTTACTAGTCGTCCGCGCCACACACACCCAGGAGGTCCTGGGCGAGCAGGGTCGCCGCATCCGTGAGCTCACCTCGCTCATCCAGAAGCGCTTCAGGTTCCCCGAGAACTCGGTCTCGCTGTACGCCGCCAAGGTCCAGAACCGTGGTCTCTCCGCCGTCGCTCAGTGCGAGTCCCTCCGGTACAAGCTGCTCAACGGTCTTGCCGTCCGTCGGGCATGCTATGGTGTTCTGCGGTTCATCATGGAGAGCGGTGCTAAGGGTTGCGAGGTCGTCGTTTCTGGAAAGCTCCGCGCTGCTCGTGCTAAGTCCATGAAGTTCACTGTATGTTTGGGCATTCTGTATTCCGGGGGATTGATGATTCGGATATTTCCAGGAAGCGGGCAACGTAAAACAGACACTGATCCAAAATCTAGGACGGCTTCATGATCCACTCCGGTAACCCCGCCAAGGAATTCATCGACTCTGCCACCCGTCACGTCCTCCTCCGCCAGGGTGTCCTCGGTATCAAGGTCAAGATCATGCGCGGTTCCGACCCCGAGGGCAAGGCCGGTCCCCAGAAGACTCTGCCTGACAACGTCACCATCATCGAGCCCAAGGAGGAGCAGCCCATCCTGCAGCCCATGAGCCAGGACTACGGCGCCAAGGCTATCGCTGCCCAGCAGCTCGCCGAGCAGCAGCGTCTGGCCGAGCAGCAGGCTGCCGAGGCCCAGGAGGGTGGTGCGCCTGCGGCTCCCGGTGCAGAGGCCTATGCGCAGGAGTAATTTGGCGGCCGGGATATAAAAATTTATTTCAGCTTTTGTTAGGTTTCTTTTTCTCCACGGAACGAAATATATCATGTGAAACTGTTCAAAAGTGCTTTTCCTTCTCGTCAGTTAGCATGGCATGGAATTGGCTATCATGCAGTGGGCTGGTCTAGTGAGATATTTCTCTTTAAGGGCACTGCTATGGGAGCCAAGGTAATCAACGACTGTAGGCTTGGAATCAAAAGGTTAAGAAACGAGCTACTTTGGAGTCGAACCCTATGAACGATGAGCCCATTTTCTACACAATGATAAAGAAGTTTCTCAGAAGAGCTGAATTACACATCACACAAGAGTAGACATGGCTGATAATCCACAATACAATGGTGCTTGCATCACCCGTTGAGCGGCGTATATACATACCTTTGGCCAGCCTTCGATGATGTTGAAGCTACCCGTAGAGCCGTGAATACAGCGAATATTATGCGCCCTTAGAGGCTAACAACAAACAAATATAAAAACAGATAAACTTCATTTTGGTATTTTTATCCCGTTCATGTCATCATCTATCTCTTCATACATGCACTCCGTACATCAAATCATCATAATGCTACCATCACCCCCCAGTTCACTCATAGGAAAGGCTCGATGTTGATTTCCAGGGTGCTGACGGGGTACTTGAGCTCGAAGCTCTCCAGCACCGTAGGGTGCAGGATACCAAAGGCACCGATGATGTGCTCCTTTCCGGCAACACGCAGGTGAATTGATGCAGCGTGTCCAGGGAAGTAAGTGGGGTCTGCAATCCTATTATTAGCAAAGGTCTAAGTAGGGAAGGAAATAGAGGCGTCTAGGA
The DNA here is from genome assembly GCA_003004485.1 of Aspergillaceae sp. MA 6039. Classification (NCBI taxonomy): domain Eukaryota; kingdom Fungi; phylum Ascomycota; class Eurotiomycetes; order Eurotiales; family Aspergillaceae; species Aspergillaceae sp. MA 6039. The sequence goes on along the minus strand of PQMF01000032.1, from coordinate 61,329 downwards.
GACCCACCATTAAGCTCCTCAATCCAGTACTGAGAGTCACTGCCGGTCGTGCTCTCCAGACCCTCCTCGGCGGTAATGAAGGCGCTCTTGAGCATGGCCATCATTCGGTCGAGGAGACCATGGACAACTTCGAACCCGCTGGTCTTTCCGTACCATGCAGCCGCGAAGTGCCTTTCATTGCGGCTCTTACGTTCCAACTCCAGATCTTTGAACGCCACGTCGCTGACCTCGAATATCTTCATGGGCACTGTGTGGTGCTTGTTCTCGCGGATGGTCTTCAGCAGACCGGGGAGGAGGCTAGTACGGACGACTTGGAACTCCAACGCCTTAGGGTTGGAAAGCTTCACGGCAGTATTACCGTCATCCTTGCGGTTGAGCCAGGCGAAGTTCTCGTCATGCGAACACAGAATCAACGGCAGAGCTTCAGACCAGCCGGCCATGGCCGCCTCTGTTCTAACGATGTCGGAGAGTTTGTTGATGGGAAGAGGCTGGCCGATGGTGCCAGAGATGTTGGGGAAGGCTCGCGGGAGTTTGTTGAAACCGTAGGCAATGGCGGCATCTTCCATGATGTCTGCCTGATGAAGCACGTCCGCACGAGTCGGGGGAATATTGACGTCAATTAGATCAGAAGAATTCACAGAAGGTCTGACTTCGTAGGCCATCTTTCGGAGGAGGTCGCCAATCTCCGTCGCAGAGAGGTTCAGTCCGCAACATTGGTTGATGAAGGAAATTTCCGCTTGGGTGGTGCGAGGCGCAATGTCGGGAACAACGCGAGTCTCGCCATTGTGTTCAGAGACGATCTTGACAGGCTCAATACTGAAGACATATATAAATTAGTCTATCGCAACCCCCCCCAGAACACAGGGGTATGCTTACGTGAAAGGCTCAGTTGTGTACTGAGAGAACATTGTGGCAATGATTCTGTTCACAATCTCCAGCTTCGTCTTGTCAAGACCGGTCATTTCGATGAAGACATTCTTAGTGTTGACGGAAATCTTCGAATGGTTTCCGTTGATGATAGGCGGCAGAGAGCAGACAGTGCTATTCGAGTCATAGATGACGGGGTAGACAGGCGAGTCCCGGACAATGTGCAGGTATTTACCCAAGTGCTTGTCTTTCTGTGAAAAAAATCAGTATCTGGCTATCATTATTGCCATGGGAGCCAATGAGTCATACCTCATAGAAAGACATCAGTTCCTCACCGTTCAGTTGTTTTGTTTGGTTCAAAGGAACGAAGCTAATGTCCTTCGGGGGTAAAGCATCGTAGGTAAAAGGTCCCTTGATGCTGTCCAAGTCGTGCGTACCAATGGCGACGAGCGTCCGTTGTCTTGCGAGGTTCTGGTGGAGCTTGTCTTGCAGAGCGATGAAAGACTCGTACCGGGCCTGGTCGAAATTCACATTGCGCAGAATTGCTCCGGAGACGTATGGCCGAACCTTCGTGGTCTTTTCAAAGCTTATTAGCCTTCCTCGGTCTATGGCAGAGTGCTAAGAGTATCACTCACGTCCTCCTTGACGACAATCAACTCCAGCTGCCCACTCGGAGGTTCAACTAGTCTATAGCTGGGAAGCGGCTTCCGGCCCAAGAAAATGTTGAGCATGAGTTGGATTCCCTCGAAGCAGAGCAAGTCATATCTGCATATTCATTTCAGTATATGCGCTTACACCACCATCCCAGGCAATCATGAAGTGCGTACCGGTTGGCGGGGATTTCGATCTTGAGCTGAGGCGGCTCCTGCTTTCCATCGACAATAGGACGGTCGGTGTCGGTAGTCTGTACGCCTTTTAGTATCGAGATCGGTCGTCTCAGGCGTGGGAAGGGAACAGTACGTCTTCGTCAAGCTCAATGCCTAGTCACAGAGTCAGTCAGCGCATATCCCCGCGGAAGCGACATATAGACACCAAAGACTCACCGAACTCGAAGCACAACTCGTCGAACTCTTCAGTTGTATATCTGAGAGATCGCAATTAGCACGAGGCAGCGGGGATTTGATCCATCACTCAAACGTACTCTCGCCCCAGCTCCTTGAAGAGCGCGGCCTTGTCAACGGAGATGGTGGGCATGATGAGGGGTCCTTTTCTTTTTTTCCCTTAGGCGCAACTGGAAATTTCAGAGAAGAACAACTGGCTGATAAGACAGAGCAGCAGTCCAGAAACTAAGCAATGGCTATAGCTCCACTAACATCCAAGTGTCGACGGACTGAGTCTCTTGTCTGGCCGTGAGGAGCAGTCAGAGAAGAGAAGTGTGACTCCGTCCAGACAAAAGTTGTTGTTGGGGCTTGACCTTCAGCCACACCCTGTACCTCCAAACAGCCACACACCCCTTCTCTGTGACAATACCGTATCGTGTATTACCAGCGCCACACCATACCGCCCCCCTCACCAGCCACAGCTCAGTCTCCGTCGAACGAGGCAAGCAACGACCAAAAGCTCTCCCTCGTCCCTTTTGCAGTCGTGCCCCAGCATCTTGGACCGTTCTTGTTGCCCTCCTTTTCTGCTTAATCCTTGCTGACAGCCCTGATATCTTTCTTCAAGGCTGTCTCTGGGTTTCCATACATACCCTTGTCCAATTGTCTTGGAGGTATGTTGGCTCTCATGGCCGTGTCCCTGCGGCGGCCCAAACCCCACGAAGCCTCACTCCGGGGACTCTCCCTCACTAATGAACTACACTTCATTCCCCCTTCCCATGTTTCCATCCCCATCTCCCGTCCTTGGTTACTAGAAACAATTAATTCTAATGCCATACCGTATTTGAAAGCAGACTACCGGATATCCCCATAGTTTTGTCGTTCACAGTCGACCCGCGTTTTCCCACACCTCATCAGCCAAAAAATATTCCTTGGTATCAGCTGGAAATAAACCTTCCCTGATATCGTTCCCTACGGAGGATCTGGAATCCGTTCACGTCTCTCAACTTTTAGTCACTTCCCAATCCCGAAAAAGCAAATACACATTGCCCGCGATGGAGGGTCAGGGTGAAAACGATGAGCTCTATCCTATCGCCGTTCTCATTGATGAGTTAAAGGTATGGTGGTTAGCCGCATCGTGATATCTTCCCTTACATCCACGTCTAATGGTTGATTGAATCCTTTCAGCATGATGATGTCCTCCTCCGCCTCAATGCAATTCACCGCCTGTCAACTATCGCGTTGGCCCTAGGACCCGAGAGAACTCGCGACGAACTCATCCCATTCCTTGATGGTTAGTGTTGGAACAGAATGCTGCTCAGCACCAGAATACGTCTAACATGAATCCGCTCCAGACTCCGTGGAAGACGAGGATGAAGTCCTGACCGCACTAAGTGATGAGCTCGGTACTTTTATAGAGTATGTGGGTGGTCCGGAGTATGGGCATGTGCTTCTTTCCCCCCTGGAGAATTTGGCTGCTATTGAGGAGCCGTTGGTTCGAGAGAAGGTAGGGATTTTTCTGGGTCGCTCAGATGGACATTTGAAATTGACGGAGTGATAGGCGGTTGAATCCCTCGGGAAGATTGGCGAACAATTGTCCGAAAAGCAGATCGAAGAGTACTTTATCCCCATGGTCTTACGTCTTTCGAAAGCCGATTGGTTTACGTCGAAAGTCTCCGCTACAGGCCTGTACAGTGTCCCATACAAGAGAGCTTCGCAGCCCCTACAACAAAGCCTCAGGCAGTATTTTGGAGGGTTGGTGCACGATGAGACACCGATGGTGCGGAGACAGGCGGCCAATAACCTCGCAAAATTCGTGAAGGAGATGAACACCCCAGTTGTTATTGAGGAAATGATACCCTTGTTTCAGTTCCTGGCGAGCGATGACCAAGATAGCGTGCGCCTTCTTACGGTGGACATTCTTATTGCGATTGCCGAGAAAATCCCCAAGGAGCAACAGCCTAGTCACGGCGTTTTGTTGACGTCTTTACGGAGCTTATTCGAGGATAAGAGCTGGAGAGTGAGATACATGGTCGCCGATAGATATGAAAAGGTATCAATGCCCCCTGTCTGGCTGCTGCTACGACCGGCGCATATGCGCTAACACTCCATGGTAGATCGCTAAAGCCGTGCATGAAGAAGTCATCACTCGTGACATGGTCCCCTCGTTTGTTAAACTCCTCAAGGATACCGAAGCCGAAGTCCGCACTGCCATTTCCGGCCAAATCCCAGGTATATAATCCCATCTACGTCCACAGCGAAAGAGCGTGGGACTAATCCAGTACTAGGTTTCTGCAGTCTGATCGACCGGGAGACCCTGCTTAACGAGATCATGACCAGCGTTGAAGACCTCGTTTCGGACCCGTCTCAACATGTTCGCGCTGCTTTGGGCACACAGATTAGCGGTCTCGCACCAATCCTCGGGAAAGACGAGTTAGTATATCACCTACGATCTGAGCCATAATAGATCCCTCTGACTTTGTTGTTCAGGACTATCGCCCATCTTCTTCCGATGTTCCTTCAAATGCTTAAAGACGAATACCCCGATGTCCGCTTGCACATTATTTCCAAGCTGGAACTTGTAAACAAGGGTAAGGACCGCAGCCTCTGGGCCGAATGCTTGTCCATATGTCTGACCATTGCAGTTATCGGTATCGAACTCCTGTCCCAGTCGCTCCTCCCCGCTATTGTTCAACTGGCCGAGGATAAGCAATGGCGGGTCCGACTTGCCATTATCGAATACATCCCCCTTCTCGCCAGTCAACTGGGCGTAAAGTTCTTCGATGAGCAACTCAGTGACCTCTGCATGGGATGGCTTGGTGACACCGTCTTCTCCATTCGAGAAGCGGCTACCACTAACCTGAGGAAGTTGACGGAAGTGTTTGGAGTGGAATGGTCCCAGGCTTCCATCATCCCCAAGGTTATGGCCATGGGACAACACCCCAATTACCTCTACAGAATGACGACGTGTTTTGCAATCTCTGTGAGTGGATTCAAACCATATGATTAGGAGCATGAATGTCAGCGACTAACCATCTCAAGACACTCGCCCCGGTTGTTTCTTTGGATATCATCGAGAACTCGATTCTCCCCATCATGGACCGACTGACAGCGGATGAGATCCCGAATATCCGTTTTAATGTCGCCAAGTCGTTTGCCGTTCTGATTGACACATTGCGACGTCTGCCGGCCGAGGGGACTCTGGCTGAACTTGAGAAATCTGGCAAAGCCGGAACCCCGTCTCCTAAAGGCCAGGAGCTCATTCAACAGCGGACCTTGCCTAATCTGGAGAGGCTACAGGAAGACGAGGACGTTGATGTACGGTACTTTGCTACGACTGCCGCAGGCAGCCCAGAGGAAAATATGCAAACCTCGCCCTAGGTCTAGCCGTTGTAAGATGAAAAACCAAGGATCGGCTACGACGTGGGCGGTTATGAATATTTTGACACCGCACCACAACAGGAGGGGGTCTGTTTTGCCAGCTTTAGATACATAGTACGCATTCTAACAAGGATGAAATGCTTTATGACTTTAAAAGTACTAGTAAAGTTCTTTCATAGATCGCATTAGTCATGTGATTGATACAGAGCATGGGACGTGCATAAGACAGTATTAGTTATGTAGTGATTATTAGCGCCTCGAAAAGCGTTGGATATCTGTTCGTTCTACTCCGCATATTCGCTTTCTCTCTCCGCGCAGCTCCATCTGGACTTGAACTCCATGTCACCGTCATGGTCATGGCCCTGGCACTTCGTCTCGGTGTCTGGAGCTGAGAAGCAGCGGCGTCGCGAGCTCCTGGACCTGCGGGGATACGTCGCGCAATTCTCAGTGTTGGTGGTGATATTAGCGATCCGGGCTTACCAGAGCTACTACGCGCAAGGCGCAAAGCGTGCTGAAAATGCCGTAAGACGACGACGGCCTCGGGGCAAACAGCAGTCCTGGTGGGATCGGCCGCTTTTCTCTCGGGGCACTGAAACGCGCAGGCAATATTTCTTCTGTTCGGTCTGGTTGGGGTGGTTGTTGGGTTTGTCTGTGTGGAGGACTGGAGATGGTAGGCGCGTCCTTTCACTTATATTTCCTCAATGGCTGGCGAGGATTGGCTAGGAACAAAGAGTGCTCATCCCATCACTCCTGAACATAACAGACTACCTCCATTTCACCAAAGCTTTAGGCCAAGTCGGCCTATCCCAACTACCCCTCCAAGTCCTTTTCGCTCCGGGCTCGTACTTCTCGTTCTCCAAACCAGTTTCTCCCTCGATTATCTCCTTCCTCACGTCCATCCCGCAGCCGTTCTTAACCCCCTACCACCGTCTATACGGACGCGTCGTCCTCACTCCGCTCCTCCTAGGCCATGCTCTTCTGTATCTCGTGTTCTTCGCGCAATCAGCCGGTCCTAACCCGGCTTTCGGTTCGTTGCTCGCGAAACGCGTACGGGATGCAGACGTGCAATGGGGCCTTGCCGCGGTGAGTGTAGCGGCTGGGGTGCTGTTCGTGTTAACACGGCCGTTGGGACAACAACGAGGTCAAGGCTCAGGCCCAAGCTCAGGGTCAGGTTCGCCGTCGCTAGTATGGCAGATAGGTCTAGGATCAGGATCGGGGTCGCCGATAAAGAACCAGCGATGGCGGTTTTATGTTGCGCATGTGCTGCTCGTGGGCGTGTTTTGTCTCGCGGTGTATGCCCACGTTGCTCAGGCGAAGCCTTTTGTGCTTGAGACTGTGGGGGGTTATTTGTTTTCTTTATGTTTATGATAGAGAAGATGCTATTTTTGTCTATCCCCCCAAGCTCAGTCAGTCATGTCAAGCTGTCCGGTCAAACCGTTAGCGTCTAACTCCGGAGTGCGCCGATCCGGAAGACGAATGCAGAACAAGAGTCCCACCACCCGTTCCTGTGTATGCTGTTAACGCTCGGTGAATATAATAACGTTGCAGTAGTTCACTTGTTATAGTCCTGGCCATGACAAAACCCCAGAGGAACCACAAATTCTACTAAAATGCTAGTCTCATGCCAATCATACCTTATGAGGTCAGAGGTAGAATTCTGCCAGACAAGCACTCTGTAATAATACTCTGGTATTACCTGAATCCTGCAGCGCACTCTTCGCTCTCCCTACCACCCGCCTCCGCCTTCATCTCCATTCTCCATTTTCGACATCGTCTGTCCACTTTCAACTTTCATCATTTGTCATTGATACCGGTCGATACTATTCCCCGCTTCCTTCCCAATTCATGCTTCTAATCGATCGGGCGGCATTCGTCCCTCCCCCTTCCCTGACTTCGTAATCACCACCACGACCGCTCCAAATCAAAACGAGCAGCCCTTACTGATGGCAGAATGCGGCTCCAACGCCTCGTGGTTCTATTGGTGATTTTCATCGCTTTGTGCCTTTCCCTTACCCTCCTTCGAAGACAAACTTCTAGACCCGTTCGCACTCATCCGCAACCCTCTACGCCTCCTCCACCGTTGAAGCCGCTCGAGTACTACCGAGAAGCCGTCCAACAGGGCACTTTCCCCCCCGAGAAGCCACACCCTATCGCTCGATTGATCGAGAATGCAGAGCAGCGGTTCGAGCATCTCTGGTCGCATCAATCGCGCACCCTGGCCGATGCGGTGCGGGAATACCGCCGTCGTTACAACATGCACCCTCCGCCGCACTTTGATAAGTGGTTTGAGTTTGCCCAGGCCAAGGGCGTGCAGATGACCGACGAGTACGATACGATCTACCATTCTCTATTGCCATTCTGGGGCCTGGAGCCGCGCACGATTCGGCAGCGTGCGCAGGAGACCCTGGGGTTTGACAACCAGATGATGGGTGTTCTGATCCGCGGGGGAAAAGTCAGTCTCACGGATGGGGGTGGTGATGGTCGCGAATGGCAACGAAAGGCCACAGCTGGCATGATGGAGGAATTTGTCCAGTATCTGCCCGACATGGATCTGGCTTTCAATCTTCACGATGAACCCCGGGTCATTGTGCCCAGCGAGGATCTCCACCGGCTGGTTAGTGTGGCCAAGGAACAAGCTGTCCCTGCGTCTTTTGGAAACCCGTCCCCCGTGAATGCGTGGTCGCCGAGACCTTCAGATGTGAATAAGGGTGATCGTATCGATGAGGTCCGTACGACACGCTTCAATCGTTTCGCCCACCAACCGACTTGGACAAATTCGCGGATTTCTTGCCCTGTTGACAGCCCGGCTCGCTCGTTGGCGGAAAATACCGCGGACGATAGTCAAAGTTATGCGTATGGGGAACTTGGGTTCATCTACAATACGACCGCGGCCTCGGATATTTGCAATACGCCTTCGCTCCGGTATACATATGGCTTCTTCGATCGACCCAACGCGTTTGACGTCGTCCATGACTTGTTTCCCGTGTTCTCGCAAAGCAAGATCTCTAGCTTTCAGGACATCATCTATCCCAGTCCTTGGTATTGGGCGGGAAAGGTTCCCTACGAAGCCAAGAAGGACGTTGGTTGGGACGCGAAAGAGGATAAATTATACTGGAGAGGTTCGACGACGGGTGGATTTTCCCGGGCGGGGGGCTGGCGACGACAGCATCGGCAGCTCTTTGTCAGTAACGCCAATGCGCTGGACTTAACAAAGGTCCTGACTCGGGACGAAAACGATGCCTGGGTGTCGAAGGAAGTCAACCGCCGCGATTATCGGGATCTGTTCGATGTCAAATTTACGTATGTCGGACAATGCGATCCTGACGACTGCGCAGCACAGCAGGCATATTTTGATGTGGCTAAGCATGCCGGCCAGCAAGATGCGTGGGCGTACAAGTACCTGGTAGACATTGATGGCAATGCCTTCAGCGGACGATTCTACGCTTTTTTACAAAGCAACAGCCTCGTCGCCAAGATCGCTATCTTCCGCGAATGGCACGACGAATGGCTGAAGCCGTGGGTACACTACGTCCCTCTGGGTTTGCGTGGCAACGAGTATGTCGAGACAACGCGATACTTTGCGTCCGAAGAGGGAGGCAAGAGTACGGCACCGCGGATTGCTCAACAGGGCAAGGAATGGGCTCAAAAAACATTACGGAACGAGGACTTTGAGGTTTGGTTCTTCCGATTATTACTAGAGTAAGTGCCGTCCTTTTTTTTTCTTTTTTTTTTTTTCCATTGTTGATCAGTGAGCGATAACTAACCCTATGCTCTAACAGATACGGACGATTAGTCGATGACAATCGCGAAAAGCTGGGATTCTTCCTTTGATTTGTTTTTCATAAGTGGTTTCATGTTTTATTTGATTGATGTCTTGTCGTTTCTATGTACATATTATACCCGCTTTTCCCCGTTCTGTTGCACTGATGAATGAATACCCTTTTGCTCCGGTTGGTTTTGAGCTATTATGAGCGAGCGAGTGTGTGGAGGGATTGGCGTTGGCCACTGGATTGTATTCTACGATGGCTGTATTTATGTCTATGTAGAAGTAGAAGCGGCGTCACTTCTATACACGAGTCCAGTTGAGTCTTTTCGGCCGTATAGCACCAGGGAATTCCTTACCTCGTTTCTTTGAGTTAATTGGCTCTCTGCAAACAAACTCAGCCCTAATGCAAAAGTCATTATGTCGCCCCTGACAGGCACTTCTCAAAAAGGAAAGGGCTTCTGCGAAGTAATCACATGACATGGGACAACCACTGCCATACCTCAAAGGCTGAATGATTTATATTAACTGCAAACACAACGAAATTCTCAATCCAATTCTCATCTAGTCCGTCTAAAAAATCGCGTGTAATTCTGCTGCAGGTTGTTGTGGCTGGGTTAAGACGGCCGCCGCAAAGTTCCTTCCTTTTTCGGTTCTCTCTCCTTCTTCAACTTTCCTTCTTCCATCGCCTTCATTCAAAATCACATTCCAAAGCCAACCCTTTGAGTGCTGATATATGGTATCATCTTGTCAACGTTAGCTTTCTAGCTTCATACTCGTGACGGACTAACATAACGAGCATCATCGATCGCATCGGATCTCGAAGCATAATGAGTGGAGGAATCCTGAACGCCGTGGCTGGTCCACTGAAGTCGGGTCTGTCGTTCAGTTATGGCCTATTTACAATGATTTTTTATGGCGTGGTATCGATCTGCGCTGGATACTTTTTTACGCCTCCGTCGGAAAAGGAGCTCTTGGAGCTGCAGCTTGGTATGTTTGACAGCGGCCGTCCCACACGTCTCACAGGCAGGGATACTGTGCGAGACAAAAGAGGGAAAAACGAAGAAGCTTGAAGCTGAGATCTTTACCTAACAGCTCGCGATCGTCTCTGGAACCTCTCGCACGACTACTGTGGCCTCTCCCATCGCTTCCTGACTCTCCACAACGGCTTCCGATTCCACTATCTCAGCAACGCCGAAGCGGAGACGTCATCGTCATCAACCACAAGCACTCCCGCAACGAAACCACTGCTTATCTTCATCCATGGGTTCCCGGATAGCTGGGCCGTCTGGCGCCACATCGTCGGATCGGAATCCCTCCAGAATATTGCTACTATCGTCGCCGTTGATCTACCGGGTTACGGCGGGAGTGACCAGTTGGACGAATACTCGGCGACCAATGTGCTAGAGAACCTGGCGAATTTCGTCATCGCAGTGAGAGGAAAGTACGGGATTGATGTAGATGAAGCTGCTGGAGTAAACCGCACGATCATCGTCGGACATGATTGGGGATGTGTGTTGTCTATGCGATTGGCATCTGAGGCGCCACAGTTGGCGGATCGGTTTGTTTTGACCAACGGACCTTTGGTAAGGTTCCCCATGAAATATATTTCTTCCTAAATCAGTGGCTAATTGATATAGACGAGCGTGGTGGTATCTAATTTCCGCCGTCTGCTGTCGTCCTCGTCGAAAATGTTGAAAACTTCCTTGCCATCGCCCATTCGTTCACGGTCAACATTGGTAAAGGCTGTGAAGTCATTGAGACCGATTGCGCACCAACTGTTTTTATCCGGTTACATATTTGTAATGTGGATGCCCCTGATGTTTGTTCGATACCTCGGTACAGGAGGCAACCGTGCCTTCCTACGAATGGTCCATAAACGCGCATATGGAAGCGATAGCTTCACGGACCTCGATGCAGCGGAATGCATGGCTAGCACTTTAGGCCCCTCAAAGGATGAGTGTAAGACGAAGACCGCAACCGGTGAAGAATACCCTACGTCAGTAAAGCTGGAACGCTCAGTCTCCAACTTCCACCATATGGCCGGCTACTACCGACACGGCGCAGCATCTAAACGGTGGCACAAGTCCGTCGAGACCGTGGCCAATCTGCACATCATCTCTCAGGGTAATGAACTGCGTCGGGCGAGCAGTGGCGCGGGCATGTTCGATGAAGGTCCGGCCGGGGTATTGAAGGCTTACTCGACCATCCTTTGGGGCAAACGTGACCAGGCTCTACAACCGCAGCTGTGTCTAGACGGCATCTCCGATTATTTGGTTTCCCACAGCCAAGTCATCGAGCTCCCCCGGTCTGGGCACTTTACCCCGATTGAGCGAGAATCCCGGGTAGCGCTGGAAAAGGCCTTGGAGTGGGCTGCTAAGGGCGAACGTGAGGACATTGGTGCAGTGATTTCGGCTTGCTACTCTAATTCCGTGGTTACTGTTCGGAAGTGATCTTGGATTGGTGCCCGTACTGTTGATTTTCGCCTTTTCTTTTTTAGTCTGAATTTCCAAATCTCTCGCTGGTCGGGAGCCATACATGGCGGTCTATTGAGCTGGTGCTAGTATTTCATATCTTACTTTGTCAAGTCCTTCTGGCAGGCGTGCACGGCAGACTTCCTTAATATGCAGAATGGACGATAATGGGTTGCTAAATTCTGCTAAGCCCTATGGAGTAAATAATCGCTTCGGACTCGTATAAGCTGCAGATATTTAATTCCTGTGCAAATTGATACTGATTAAGAGCACTAGGAGGGAACTTCAAGGCAACTATAACTTAGCCCAACTGATTCCTTCTTTCACCGTCGACTAGGTTCATAAGTGTTTCTGCAGTGAAAACAGGGAACCAAGAGACTTGACTCATAAAGCGAATTATTTACGCTAATGGATTCTAGCCCTAAGAGCTGCCTCACCATTATGGGACTGATGTCCGTTCTGACAGGAGCATTAATCCATTTATGTAAATCCCTGGCACCCCCAGAGGTTTATCTACCCTTATATTCCGTCACATGCTCAAGACAATAGTGGCGATGTTAATGGAAGACATTGTCGAGAACGGTGGATTCCGCTCCGCTCGACCTACAGCCCGAAGCCCTCCGCCCCGCCGATGTCTTCCGCTCCGAGTCCAAGGCACTAGATCCCGTCACGTCAGTAGAAATGCTAACAAAGATAAGACGGTTTTGGTGCGTGGTACTGGTTGCTATACAGTTGTATTTATAGAGATCGTATTCTTCATCAAGACAAACCAAGTGTTCATATACCGTCCGAGGACCAGGATTAGTGTTGTCTGATATTCAACCAGATGTCTCTTTACTTGGCCAACGATGCGCAGCTGCAAAGAGCCCATCCGGATCCCATTTTTGACGCACCTCCATCAACCGTCGAGCGTTGCACTCTCCCCAGAACCAACTACCCGGGAGCGTTCCCGGATCTGCTTCGCCCAAATAGGCCCCGACAGCATGAGGCCTAATCTTTGCCATTGTCTTCTGCAACCAACCCTTGTGGTGTTCAGCTTCGTCTCTGTTTTCGCTGATTGCATATATGGAAACCTGGTGGTCACTCTGGATATTCAGTGCCATATCGGGCAGTTCGCGTCTGCTGCACGGATACATAGGGTTCCAAAAGGCGTAGGACTTGCCCGGTGGTAGACGGAAGGCGTTCTCCAATACTGATGCCACATCTGCGTTATTATCGAGGAAGGCATTGTCGGTGTAGTAGTAGTGCAAGGATGGATTTGCCTTGGCCTGGATTTCGTATAGACCGTCGAAAGTTTCTTCCTGGTTTTTCCATTCAGTAATGGTTCCGCATGGCCTTGTTTCCTGGATTTGCCGGAGTGATTGTTCTGCTTCTGTGAGGGTTGATCCCATGGTGGTGAATTTCACCAGGTAGCATAGCTCTTCATCGCTGTATTGCGCAAGCATAATTATTTCTGTATTTTTGCTAACACCGGGCACAAGGAAACGAATCCATTCAATCACTGTATGGTGGAGATGTCTAGGGTAGAGGTAACCGGAAGTTCGAAGTCCATCTTTATAGAATGGCAAAGTATCTAAATAGAATTTGGTGACAAGGCCAGGGAATGCTGCTCTGTGTCAGAATACGCTAAAAGGGCATGCATGAAAAGGGTAGAAAACTACTGACTTGGTCCAGCACCTCGAGCAGCCCAGTACAGCTCCTGGTTCTGCTGAGCATTGCAGAGCAACAAATCCCCTTGTGCCGTTACAATCTCGACGGCAGAAAGATATTCACAAGCCCAACCGTAGTCCTTACCTACACAGTCAGCACCAATTCAGCGATAAATAAAATAGAAGGGAGACATACCCGGGCATTCCACCCACTTCCACCTGATAATATAAACCCCCCAATCCCAACACCCGGGCAATGACCCCCGGGAAACATCCTCCCGAATCCTATGGTCAAGTGGTGATTGAGTTCCTGACTCGTAACCGCAGGGGTAACTTCCACAATGCCAGTCTCCGGCTGGACATTGATCTCCTTCCAACCGCCCAAGTCCACCAGAATAGAGTCGTTTTGCAAACTCCAGACCGGGATTGAGTGGCCTCCTGCACGAACAGCAATCTGACATTTCTGCTCTTTAGATATGGCCACTGCATCCAGGATATCGCGTGTGCTTGTGGCTCTGACCACGGCTAAGGGGCGATACGGTGGCCGGTCCTGGTTGAAGACGCCTTGGCAGCATATGGCATCGTATGTTATGGGGTCGGTGGAATCGCGCCAGATGACTGTCATTTTTCCTCTTTTGATTGTGTTTCTTTTACTATGCCAGTCTACCAAGATAAGAGGTCGTTGGACTTTGATTCGGGGCAAGTTACGATTCCGTCATCGTAGCCTGTACTGGGAGAGTCTTGTGCATACGGACCGGACCGCCTTGCAGAATAGAATGGCGGTAACAGCACCACATCTGACCTCCAGGCCTCATAACACCCCGCCTTCCTACCAGAATCAGGCTTTCTAGCTCCTGTGATTCCAAATTGTGCTGCTCACTCGACAACAATTATGGCTCCTCTGACTAGGGCTATAGTTATTGCCATTACAGGAAAGATTACATAAACACGCTAGGTCAACTGGTCAGAGCGTTGGACCCGGAGTAAATTCGCCCCGCGATCCGAGGCTTGCGGTCGAGTCCCGCGTTCGGCGGTTTTCGTTTTGCTTGATTTTGCTTCTTTTGCTACTCTCCACGTGGATATTTGATCACCGTACGGAGTATGGCTGCGCCCAGAAGGACGGGCCGAGAGGCGAAAATGAACTGGTAGTTGTAGTATACTCATTTAAGCGTGTGGAGAGAGTCGCGCTACCGTCGAAACGGCCGGCCAACCAAGAAGTCCCACACCTGCAAGGTTCGCGCCAGTACCAAACAAGGAAAACAAAAACAAACAGAGCAGATTCTCAACATCCGTAGCTTGCGCTCATTTTGCAGAACACAAGATACTTGGTGATCTCTTTCTTCTAGTGATGTATGCTTGAGAGTGACACTGAAAGAGATAGTCTTCCCAGAGCCGTCATTCTCGGGAGTCAGATTCCCGAGTCACATTCCTGCGATGCGATGCGATGCGACGCAATGCGATCTCAAGCATGTCTCCATCGGCAATCCACATTCTTTCTTAAACTGTTTTGCAGATTCAGCGGGTCTCCATATTGTCAACTGAGTAGTACTACAGAGTAAAAGGTGGTCTTTGTTTCGTATGTGGGGGATTGACTCGAAATGGAGGACGGAGGAGTAATAGAATATTATTTGGTCGAATGGGAAGCCAGACTGCAGAGATATGACTGTTTATTTGTATTTACTATACCTTCCCTAGGATTCTACTCAATCCTGCAAAGTCTGAAACCGTAGAGACTGGCTGTTGTCGTCTGCTATTATCGTGTGGCTGGTGTGGCTTTTCTCTGCCATTGGTTACTTCACTAGCCGCTGGCCTCGTTTGTTTTCCTCTCGTCCATCCACCCGTTGATCCATCCCACCTCTTCACTTTCACCTTCGCAACCACCTTTCCCTCTCTTCTTCCAATCGAGTATCTCGTCGTAAGTCTCTTCTATCCGCGCACAGGTATCAAAATAATATATCACCCTACCCTCATATACAGGCCGCAATTTTTATTCTGACTCGTTTTCGCCCTTAGGTCCATTCGAAGCGCTGAGTGCCAGACAGCGCCTCAGTGCCTTTCTTAAGGCGCTGTGAACATGAAAGGGATATCGTTGTTTTTCAGGCGTCAGATATTACCTTCACGACGGTAGACGATAGATTTGCAGGAAATTAGGAGGAATCCAGGAAGACAGATATACGCTCTTACGAACCCCTCCGACTCTACGAAACGCTCCATCCTCAATTAATCATAACTTTGCATACTCTCTAAGCCACGGCAATGGACGGCTCTCCTCCTCCTCCCCCTCCGCCTCCTCCACACAGCGAAAGACCCCGTACAACCGAAGGGGAATACCGCAAGTCATCCGATCTTCCCGAAGGGAACTATGACATCTTTGTCATCCCGCCACACACCTCTGGTGCCGGATTCTTATACCTACCGTCCTTACAATGCCATCGAAATAGTTTCATCGCCGGCTTAGCGAGTACACTATTTGTGGTTCTTCTATGGATCAACCTGTCCCCGATTTTCAAGGCCTGGTATACCCTAACTATCGCGATTGGCGGCGGTGGAGGTGTCAGTGGTATTGGGGTTGCTCTATTAGGAATCGTGAGCGGGGTGGCAGGATGGGCTTTCGGAATATGGCAGGCAGACAGTGGAGGTACATGGAGAGACACGTGGGGACGTGGAAAGTTCGGTGGCTCTGGGTCTAAGGGCCCTGGAGCTGGTGGTTCTGAAAGCCAATCTGCGGGATCCGGTGGGGACTACTCCAAGGGATCGAATTCCGGAGGCCAGAATGGCCAACGGCAGCATAGCACGGACGGAAATTCAGGCGGAGGCCCAAACCACGGAAGTCAGTACAGTGGAAATCAGTATGGTGCTGGCGCGAATACCAGATCGAGACCGAGCAGCAGCAACCAAAAGAGAGGACCGGATAACACTGAGTGGGAAAGAGCACGTGAGGAGGCAAGGTGGCGAGAAGAAGAGAATGCGCGTCAAGAGAGGAACCGGCAAGAGCAGGAGAGAAAACGAAAGGAGGAAGAGGCCAGAACACGTGAAGAAGAAAAGAAGCGGGAAAAGGAAAGAGCGCGCGAGGAAGCAAGGAAGAGAGAGGAGATCAGAGCACGGGAAGAAGCCAAGCGAAAGGAAGAAGCTCGACTTCAGGAGGAGAAAAAACGGAAAGAGAAAGAGAAGGCACGTGAAGACGCCAGGAGGAAGGAAGAAGTTAAGGCACGAGAAGAAGCAAAGCGGAAAGAGGAAGAAAGGGCCCGTGAGGAGACTAGGCGAAGAGAGGAGCTCCGGCGCAAGATGGACGGGTTTAAACAGAAAAGAGAGGAGGAAGCTCGTGAAAAACAGAGGCAGCGTGAACGCGAGTCAATAGAGAGAGAACTCAGGGAGCAAAAGGAGCGATTTGAGAAGGAGATGGCCGCAGCCAGAGAGGCGGCGGCAAAGGAGGCACGCGAACGGGCTGAGAGAGAAGCTGCAGAAGCTCGAGCTAAGGCCGAACGAGAAGCTGCAGCGGCTATGGCTAAAGCAGAGAAAGAAGCTGCTGAAAAGAAGGAGAGAGAAGAGAAGGAGAGGGCAGAAAAGGAAGCTGCCGAGAAAGAGGCTGCTGCAAAGGCTGCCGCAAAGAAAGAGGCCGACGCCAAATTTGCAGCCCTCAAGGAGGCTGCTGCGAAGAAATACGCAGAAAAGAAGGCGAAAGATGCAGAGGAGGCCGCTGCAAAGGAGGCCGCTACAAAGGAGGCTGCCGCGAAGGAGGCCGCTGCAAAAGAGGCTGCCGCGAAGGAGGCAGCGGCAGCCAAAGAGGCAGCGTCAAAAGCACCCAATGCTTCGTCCGCCAATGGGTTCGTACCACCATCGCGAAGCCCTTCACCGAAGAAACCAGCAGCGTCCTCCACAGCGAACCAAGACGATACATATCAGCCGTATGAGCGTGCACGGCGGCCCTATGGCGGTGCTTCTGGATCGTCTGCGCAGTCCGAGTCGTCATATGCAGCATCTCAGTCCACGGCTCGAACCAGTCCCCCGCCATCACACCATGGATTCTCTTCCAAGGACCGGGATGGTTATTCAACCAAGGACCCGGACAAAATCGTCATCTCCGCTGTGTTCGCATTTAACAACAATTTCGTGCAGACTCCGGTAGCACAGCTGGTTTCGGGTCAAGGAATGGTAACAGATGGGCTGGTGCTCCGAATTACCACCGAGGGATTGTTCATTGACGATGACATTCGGGGAATTCCTCAGCGAGAATGGGACGTCAAGGCCTGGACCATGAAGATGGTTGAGGTTTGGTGCCCCCAATACGCCTCGACCCCCCAGGCCCAACAGACGCAGACGAAATCGTCCAATCCGTTCCGTCGTGGACCAACAGCAGGACCTACGCCAGAGGAGTCCGATGCCTACCTCATGAACCACCTGAAAGTATGCAAGAATACATGTCGTCTGGGTTCTCCTGGCAATTTCAATCGCAACGGCAATGACGTTGACGGTGACGGGCTGGGCTTCGAGCACCACGGGCTACATATCCTCCGGGCACATTTCCGCGACCACGATGGCAAGAAGTATGTCTTTATTCTAGACGAAACTGAAGGGTGGAAGGTTGCTATCGGGCTACAACGTCTCCGACGGGGGACACAGGTGAGGGCACTGGGTGTGGCCAGTATGGCTGTCAGTGACTCCAACTTTCTTTTGGAGAACTTGGGTTATATCGATTAACTTTGTTCATGTGTTTTGCTATCTGTCGTTGTATATGTCTGACCTACCGTCTTTTATCCTTCCCGGTCACATATAACCCCCATAACTACGTCGTTTTACGATCCCCTGCTTGGACATTCATTTCTGATGCTAAAGATTCCCCCTGATGTTTTTTGAATTACGTTCCTGTATGTCTTTTTGATGTTCTCATGATTCTTGCAATGGAGTATCTACCCTACGACAGTCTTGGACTTATGTTTAAACTATTTGGATATCCATGTCATGTACATAACCATTATTTTATCGCATAACCAGCTATGTTAATGCCTTGCTGCCTTATACATATTGTGACCCTAAAATAAGTACTGTACACTTCATGCTGAGTTGTCTGGAGCGGATGCCCCCGCGGCTCTTCAGGCTAGGAATGCACGATAGGAACCATTCTTGCAGTCATCGCAGTCAGGAATCATGGCTACAGATCAGTATCATAATTGGCATGCACATGAGGACAGCACAATCAGTGATAGAGACTCAGACGAAATCCGACTCTACACCCCCACATCCTCTATTACCTGCAAGACTGATTCAGAAGATGAACCGGCCCTAAGTGAGGATGATCAATCTGACTTGGAGGACTCACCACCACATCAACCCCAAGAAGACAAGCCCCATCACCATGACAACTCCTTCCACAAACGCCAAATCACAATCAACCACGGCGAGACCCCCATCCACGGGACCTACCCGCTCTTCGACCTCCTGTCACTATCAACGACAACGGGGGATATCCACGTGGTGATTATACCACAGCAAGCCAGCCCGTTTGGCAGAGACCGCCCCGCGAGATTGCAGATCTCGTCTGCTGGCGGCGGTGATGTTAGGGTTGACTTCCGGGCGGCGGCGGGATCGGGGATACCACCACCACCCCGTTCCTACAATGCAGATATCCAGACCACGACGGGCAGTATCACGGGTACCATCCCGTTCTCTGCAAACGTCCGTCTGGCCACGGCCACGGGGGCTATTAATACGGTTTTGGTTCCTCTGGTCACGGAGCGTGTCTTGCCGCGGTTCCCGTCTATCACCTCGCTGTCGCGCACGGGGTGTCAGTTGATTTTTGTGGCGGAGCCGGTTGCTGTGCTCCCGCTGGAGCATGGGCAAGATGCTGGCGTCGAGATCGCAGCGCCGATGGGCCGGGGGAATCATATCAGTTCCGGAGGAAGCCTGCATATCAAGTATCCGAGGGCGTGGGCTGGACGGGTGAATTTGAGTGCATGCACGGGTTGTATGGTGGGGGGGAGGCTGGTGAGGGCTAGTCCTGGAGAAGGCGTGAAGAAATGGGACATACAGAGAGATGGGAAGGAGAGGTGGTGGGGATCAAAAGAAATGGAGGTTTCTTTGGAGACAAGGGGGGCGGCCATGTTTACTGTCGGGTGAGGTGTTCATTATATTGATTTATCCACGGAAAGCAATGTATGAAGACTCGACAGAGAGTACTCCATACATCCTCCAGCCCACATATCTTCTGCTGCCATCATCCTCTCTATTCACCCATCAGTCCCAATCCCCGTCCCCGGCCCCTCTCCCCTAACTACACCCCCAGTCGCACCAAGGACCCTATCAACCTCCCCAAGACACTCCGGCATAGCCCCCTTTATCTCCCTGGCCAACACATCCCGAAACCCGGCAAACGCCTCCCTCTTGCCGCGCAGATCCTGGTTCCCGCGCTGCACCAGCTCGACGAACTCGCGCGTGTAAATGTCCGGGTTGCGCGCTGCGTCAACGTAGTCTATGATCTCGGGGGGCAGTTGGATGGTGCTTATGGGCGGGTCTGCTGTGTTCCCGGCGGTGGATTGTTGCTGTTGTGATGGTTGGTCTTGAGCGTGTGCGGAGAGGGTGGATAGAGCGACGGTTAACATTTTTCTAGTATCCAATGCGACCGTTAGTCTCATATACTTTGATATATATATAGACAAGCGGTATGTCTGTTATGTATGGCATGTATGAGTACATCTTCCGAACGAGTTCCTGCTGAGTCTCAGGACCCAGATAGCCATGGACGGCGGATTGGATCTCGTAGAGCTGTTGGATAACATCCTTAAGGTCGTCTTTGTTATCCTGTTTAGCCGCTTGTCCTGAATCCTCATAACGTATGGATTAAAGATGCTTACTATCGACCGTGCTTAGTGTGACTTGTTCCATTTTGACTGGTTTGGTTGATCGCATGAGATGCGATGCGACGGACAGTTGATCATAATGGATGGCAGTATCGGGCGGAGAGGGAGGCGGTGTCTACTCAGGAAAACATACAAGGTAATAATACTCTGTACAAGGTACAAGACAGTAGGCAAGAAGACAAGCAGATAGAAGAAAGTAGAAAAAAAAAAAGAAGACAAGCAGATGATCGCTGTATATGCATCAATTAGGTCAATAGTCTATAGCCATACACAGGCAAGAAATATAATCCGCTCAACATGATTCCAATCCAACGTCTGCCTCGCTTGCAAGAAAGAAGAAAAAAAAGAGCTACAGTTACAAACGACCACTGAATTAGACCTCCTTTGTCCGCAGGCTCGTCACCTTGGATACCTCGATCTCCGTTTCCACCATCTCTAGTCCCGAGAGACTGGGGTACCGTCGGCTGAAGTTCGTCTCCCAGTCCTCGCTTGGGCTGGTCGGCGTCTTCATGACTGCCGGGTTGCGATCATGGCTGGCTGACGGTGATGCTAAGTCCGAATCGACGCGAAGGTTCTTGGGCTTGGGAGGGGCCGCTGGTCGCGGACCGGTCCGCTGCGCGGTCGGTGCGGTGTACCCCGTCGAGGCCGTTGAGACCTTCGAGACGCTAGACACGTTCGTCTCCTTGAAGGCAGAAGATGCACCACCCGTGTACGCGCCATAGATAGGCCCCGGATTTCGCGACACGTATCCGCTGCCGGGACGTTCTAGAGGTTCCGAGCGCAGCTCACTCGGCTTTGCCTGCAAAGCGGGTGGTTTCGAGTCTTCCGCAGTGAACCGACCATACCCCGAGGCCGTCTTCTGCGGTGAAGGCCTATTGCTATCTTCCATCAGATTCTGCACCCTGTTCTGTATCGCAGCTGACCGGCTACCGGCATCAGGTACTGTCCGCGATCCGCCTTCCCCGCGTTCCGCTACTCGTCGCCGGTATTCCACGGCTGCGTTGGCGACTCGCTTTTCTTCTTGTGAGAGGCGTCTGCGTTCGAGTTCGCGACGCATTTCCGGGGAGATATCATCAGTCTCATCCTGGTCCGCTTCTTCGTCCGGGGGTTCTGTCACTTCCGATGCTGTGACTGTCAGTGGTTGTTTAGGCGAATCCTCAGCGACAGGAGATTCGGGTTTAGAGTGGTTGCCCCCCTCAAATCGTCGGAAGGCGTCGCCAAATCGGGATCCAAATAAAGTCTTTGTACCAGAGAGCGATAGTGTCGAAAGACTGGTTCGTTTAGAATGCTTTGAGCTCCCACTGGCCCGCTTGTCGCGCTTGCGATTCTGTTCCTCTTCTTCCTTTACCCGCAAATAGTCAACATCGGAAGTGATATTCGCCCGGTCGTTATCCTGATCCATCTCGGACCGCACTTGCGACAGCACGCCTTCATATGGGTTCCTGGACAGCTCCAGGGAAGAACGCGCACTCTCCGACTCCCGCGGCAGCTCATACTTAATAGACCCAGCACTGACAGACACCGGATGAGCTTTGGCATTAGCCGACTTCGACCGAGTCAGAGGATCACCGACATCCAGATGCGGTGGCCTTGCCGTATCCAGCGAGAGCCTAGACGATGACGGTACAGGCCCGTTGAGCCTGTCTGCGGAGACTCGCGGGGGCAGGGCTGGTTTGGGCGAAGGTGGCAGGGTGGGCTCAGACGACTTCTTCTCAGCCTCGGCCACCGCCCAGGACTGCTGGCCAGAAGACTGGCGCTGCTCCTGGTCCGCGGACGTGGGAAACCGGAAACCGGGCTTGCTTGCGGGCTTCCTCTCTGGCAAGTCCGGAGTCTCAGACGGCGATGTCATGGTGCCAGTAGATACCATAGCAGGCTTCCGGGGGACTGGCTGATAGAGGGGCGCTTGCTGTCGAGGCAGGTCTTCTTTATCCCGATAACTAGGTTGCTCGGTTGGTTTCGCCGACTCAGCCGCAGCAGGGATTTGAGATCGTCTGTTAACCACTGGTTTACTGGTTGATTCTCTGTCGGCGGATGGCTTCGCAAAGGCGTCGTCAGCCAGCGCATGGGTGAGCCTCTGTGAAAGGTGTTCATCCTCCTGCTTGGAATCCACACTGGATGGCTCAAACTCAAACTTTCCTCCCTTTTCGTGTAGAATATCGAATTGGTCGAGCGTTGGGAATTTGTTAGAAAGTTCGTCAACCGGGCCCCGTGATTTGCTTCCACCTCGATCCAAAGCCGCAAAAGGGTCCGTGGAGCCTCGGTACGGAGACGGGCTCGGTTTGGCAGAGTTGCTCTGGGAGTTCGTCGCCTTGGTCGGGCGTCCCCGCCGCATGGGAGCAATTTCAGGAATATTAATCGGGGTTTCCTGCACCGGAGGGGAGAAGACGGCGCCCACGTGTGGTTCTGTCGGCGAAGGTGGCAATTCTTGATACCGACGGGCTTCTGACTGGGAACGACCGGAATAAATCTGCCAAAAAAAAAGGGCAACGGTCAGTCCTCCAAAGTATCGCATGCTGAAATCAAGGGATAATACTCACGTCTTTAATGGGGACTTCCTTCCCTCGCATGAGGCATACTTCTCGTATGACCTGGTAGATATTGGGACGCCTCTGCGGGTTTTCTTTCAACATCGAAGCTGGGGAAAGATTAGCACGCACGCGTCCAGTAGGTATCCCCAAAAGGATGAACAACACCCACCAATGAGCATTTTCAGGCGATCAGAAAATTGGGGATAGCTGTGGAATTTGTAGCTAGCATTCAGGATGGCCATTTGGCCCACCTCTTCAAACGGGGTGGTATAGTAGCACAACTTGTAAAGCAAGACACCCAATGCCCAGATATCGCTCTTCTCGTCGATTGGTTGTTTGCGGTAGACGTCAATCATCTCCGGACTCCGGTACTGGAGCGTGGTATGCTTTTGAACATCATCCTCGATCAACCGGCCTTCTGCGGCCGAGGTAGCTGCGGGACGTGGCGGCGCGGTCGAACCGAAATCACAGAGTTTGTAGGAAGATGCGCCACCGGATCGCGAAATCAAAACATTTTCCACCTTGAGGTCCCGATGCAGGAGAGGGGGTTTGAGATAGTGCATGCACGCCACACCTTCCGCTACGTCGGAGAAGATCTTCAGGATCTCCGGCTCCGTCAGGCGATTCTGCAAGCGGGTGTTCATAAAATCGATGAGACCTCCGCCTGAGCAGAATTCCATCAGAAGAAACACCTCATATCCACCCCCTCGCAGCTGAGCCGCATGGGAATCGATGTACTTGACGATGTGCCGGTGGCCCTTGAGCTTCTTCATGGTTTCGACCTCCGTCCGCATGTTGGCAAGCGCCGCTTTATCCGGAACGGCCACCCGCTTCAACACCACCTTTTCAGAACCATCGACTGGTTGTGGCAGTCGCACGACATAGACATGGGCGAAACCGCCTTCTGAAAGGTATTTCTCCACCACCACACGATGGTTCCCGACCTGGACCTTGGTGCCGGGTAAGAACGTTCCTGCGGGAGCATTCATCGCCGCCACGGGATTAAATTGAGGCATGGGCCGGCTGGAAGCCGCATGGCCCTGGTAGGCCTGGTTATAAGACATGGTTGACTTCGGGGGACGGAGGACCCTCAAAGGGGGGAGGGGGAGGAGGGAACGGGGGCAGTCGGGATTGCAGGAGAGTTATCGTCGCGGCATAGAGGGGGAGCACACGTCCGGAAACAAATCGAACGGGGTGAAAAGGAGGCAAGCAGACAGGAAGTCGGTCAAAAAGCAGCTAGACGGAGAGGACAGTTGGCGGGGAGGAGGAGGAGGAGGAGTGAAGTTCGATGGTCGAGAGTTAGTTCGGGGGGCGGTACCTGATTACAGCCCGGGGAGGCAGAACCGTTCTCCTCAGGTCAAGGGGCAAGCACCGAGAGAGTGGAAGGGAAAGAAAAGCCAAACCAGACAATGCGTGAGAACAACTCGACTGACCAGCAGCAGAGAAGGTCAGGCCTGTTGAGAAGGAGGAAAAGGACGAACGATGGAGGGGAGAGAGAGAGGAGGAAGATGAAGTTGACTGTCTGTCTTGTTAGGACTTTGCCGGGGGGAGCCAATCACGGGGCCGATCGCACTCCTCGCAATTCCCCGACCGTCACTAACAAAAGATGGAATTGAATTTCCCGTAGAAAAAAAGGTATTCTGATTGCAGGCAGCGGATGTAGGGGAGGGCAGAGGGCAGATGTCCGGCTGCTTGCTGGATGCAGCACTGTCTGTTCACTGCAGCTGCATTCCTGGCCGGTGGTGGTGTCCATTCCAGTCCCAGATCTCGTGACCTGCGCCGGCCAACAGGCATTTCGGATGGGCGAAGCTGCCAGGCTGTTGACCAAGCCTGTCTGGCGCCGAAGGAGTCGCTGTGTACGACTGGAAGGACAAAAATGGCAATCCTGTAATCGCACGCTCAGTTGACGCACAAGTCGGCGTATTCCTCTGCCGGTCGGGTGTGGTCTCTACACAGATGGCTGTAGGGTTGGTGGAAATCGAGGATGAACATGATAAACACCGGATCTTCTTCGTTTCTTTCTCTTTTGAGGACACTAATCTAAATTTGATCTTTTATGTACCTTGCAGTTCAATGTTTGATATCGTGGTTTTTTTGACTGTTGGATCACTGCTATGAGCTGAGATGGTTGTGCTATCTACTCCAGAGTAGTGTCCAGGACTGGATATCAGCCTACCCTAGCGATGAATTATATATACAGTACAAACGCTGCCGGGAATTAATGCTATGCCTGCTACTCTCCGCCTCCCTGTCAGTTGCACTGGGCTAGAAGCCCTAGCGTCCACATCCTTGACGTTCTTCACCTCACCTTGTCACGGATACTTAGCAAGAAAAATGGGACCGGGAGGCGAATGATACTCCCATGCATTGCTTGTTGGTCACGTTCCGGAGTAGTGATCCCAGATCCCTTTCAGACCCAATCCGAAGGTTGCGCATATTTGATATATTACTTCTGGCTGCTATCATCTCTGCCTGTCCCCCGGTGCAGCAGCCATGGCAGAGCCTCACCTTCCTGAAGAGTCGAGAGGGATCTCAGCCAGCTATATGCAGACTACTGCTGTCCGATGGTCAGAATACGAAGAACAGATGGTCTGGATGACAGCAACCCCAAATAAGCACGGGTGTGGCCGAGGACTACGTCTGGAGACATCCAGGGTGGGACACTGGCAGTCAACCCTCTTGGGACTTGAGAAGACCATTACGAGGCCACGACGAGGGTCTTGGTCAGATTGAGCCTCCAAGTGACTGTCTTTCGCGGCCTGCTTGCTCACGGGTGGATCACACCCTGCAGGAGCTCAAGACGGAGAGGACATGGAGGGCACGGGCTCTGGTCTAACAGAGATACCAGATCGTCTGTGGTCCTATGGCCGGGATATATCTGTGGCCTATCAGCCCTTGGTACTGAGCCAAAAGATCGAGTTCCGTCGGTTAAAAACAACACATCGGTGATGTAGTGTACCAAGCGGCTCTCTGAGAGCAACTCGACAAACCATTTAGATAATGACAGCACGTGGATGCCAAACTCGTTTCCACACGTCCCTCTGTCCAACGTCGATTCAAACCGGATAGGTCTGTCAGGTTGCTTCTTTATCTGGATACGGAATGTCACCTTCATCTAGACGGATGATGTATTCGTTTTGGTCTATTTTCTTTGGGTTCTTTGTTTTCTTGGGTTGGACACGACGGAGCTGGTACGGTCAAAGCATTACTGTTGGGCATGAATGGACTACTACGAGCGAAATGCCATGATTTCAAATTGGCATTGGATGAGTATATGACATCCATACCACCGTGACATTCCTGGTACACGCCGGACAGACCGCCCCTGTGGACCTAACGGAGACTGGACCGGTTATAAGGACAAGGACCGACTGGGACAAGCAAGGAAGAGAGACCAAAAAAAAAAAAAGAAAAAGTCTCACCTGCTTATCGTTGACCGGACGGACAGCTGGAGCACAATCGGGCCAGTCGGAGTCTGGATACGAGAAGCAACGACAGGGATGCCTGTCGCGTCTTGTGTGGTTCGCTCGCTCCTCTCCGACTTTTGCGCTCCCCCGGATTCTGCCTTCTCTGCGTTGGCTCTGACGGGAGAATAAGATGATCCTGGACTGACCGCATCTTACCGGCAGGCATCGCATCCTCTTCCCCCGCACCGTCCAGCCTTGTCAGGTTGTCCGTCGGGGCCCGCCGCAAACGGAGGGCGGCACAGGATTCGTACTCCCAGTTAATTACTCCGTACCATGGAGGGTGGTTATCGTGGATAATTTCCCAAGCAGCCGCCCAAGGCTACTGCTCTCTCCGAACGGGTAATAACATCATGATCATCCATCGTCATCACCGGTTGGATCGGAGACGACTTGCTTGCTTTTTCCTCCTTTCTCTGTCGATTGTCGCGGATAATACCCGAGTACGACTGAATCACTCCGTCCGGGACAGTGCACCTCTTGAGCAGCAAGGGGGACACAAGCCACACGTGAAAATAGTAGGAGAAATTCACACGTGTACCGGCAAGGGGGTTGGTTCTCTCGACATCTCTTGTGTCTATCGCTGTCTGCTATATCAACCACCATATCCCGCGCCAATGGTCCCGGTGGAGAGCGCGCGCGAGGATTATATTAATGAACCGTCCAGGAACGCTGCCAAAACGAGGGTGTCGCCCGGTATGACATCGACTAGACTGGACTCGATCTAACCTAGAGTGGTTTCGTTGTCGGGGTCGGTTCTTTTCCCGACAGCCATCGACAAAGAGAGGCAAGAACAGCAGGCAAAGAAAAGTAAAACCAAAAAAAACAAAAAAACAAAAAATAGAACCCCATGAACCAGAGAATCCCCGCATTGCCCTTTGCAACGCGACCAGTGGCTTTTTTTTTCTGTTCGTGTTGGTGATTGTTGGCCTTATCCCTGCCATCACAACCCGTCAGCCGCCATCGTCTCGTCCTCCATCTGACTGGTTTTCTCGTTCTTCCACCCTTCCACCTCTTCCACCTCTTTCACCTCTCTTTTCTTTCTTCTTTCCGTTCTTTCTCTTGTCTTTCCCCGGCATGTCGTCTTGTGATTCTTCGGCTCTGACATCGCGATCCTCGTTTCCTGGTCGTCGGCTGCTATATTACCTGCGGCTTTCTTGATGCCCTCGTCACTCATCTTCGTCTGCTGTGCAATAATGTCTGTTTCTTATTACCTTCTTGCCTCGTAGCAACGTTGTCATGGCGGAGCTCTCGCCCAAGAGCCCGGGAACCGGCATCACTGGCGGGCTCAAAGGTGCCAGTCTGGGCATCCAGACCAGCATTGCGACCCTTGCGGCGATTTCCTGGTATAATGCCATCGAACTCGTCATTCTCGTCTTCGTCACTTTTCGCGAGTACCATGGCCTTTACTTCTGGAGTCTTTTGGTGTGTGGGTCGATTGGCCTCGTGCCCTACTCCTTGGGGTTCATGCTCAAGTTCTTCGGGTTCGGTCCGGCCTGGCTTTCGGTCACCATCCTCACCGTCGGCTGGTACTGCATGGTGACGGGCCAGTCCGTGGTACTGTACTCGCGCCTGCATCTGGTTCTCCGCAACGGACGGATTCTCCGTCGGATCGTGATCATGATCTGTGTGGATGCTTGTCTGCTGCATATCCCCACCACGGTTCTGACCTACGGCTCGAACCTGGCGCAGGAGTATCAAGACCGCTATGCCAATGGCTACAATGCCATGGAGAAGATTCAGATGACGGGCTTCTGCATCCAGGAGTTCATCATCTCCGGTCTCTACATCTGGGAAACGGCCAAACTCTTCCGCCTGGACCCGGACCGGATCAAGCGCAAGATCATGTACCAGCTCGTCATCATCAACCTGATCATCATTTGTATGGACCTCGGTCTGCTCATCGTCGAGTACATCGGCTTGTACTACTGGGAAACCATGATCAAGGGCGTCGTCTACGGCATCAAGCTGAAGCTCGAATTCGCCGTTCTGGGCAAACTGATCCATCTCGTCTCCTGGCAGAACTGGAAAGAAGACTCGGTGATCATCCACCACCATACACGGCGCAACACGCGCCAACAGCCCTCGCCTGACGAGTTCCCGGACTTTGTCGATGCCACGCGCGTCACCTCAGATCTCACCCACGCCCCGACCTACGTCACCACAACCACCACCAGGACAAGGACCGCGACGATCCCGGGCTCAGTCACGACCCGTCGACGCTCCGTGCCGGGTATGGACTCGGATGACATCGACATCGCCATGTTCGAGCACGCGGGGTCCATCCCGTCGCAAGAGTACGCGCGCCACGACCACGACATTGAAGCTCACCCGGAGCAGAAGCAATACACCCTGGATGTCTCTCGTAGTCCCGACAGCGATCCGAGTACGGCTGACTCAGGGGTAGCCTCGAAGTCATGGGACGGAGATCGAACCACCATACCGACTACCAACCACCCCGCGACGACAACGACTTGTCCGGTTGACTTTACAGACTCGTTACAAAGACAGCGAGCCTCTGCCTATTTGGGACATTATGGAGATCGAAATCGAGATCGAGATCGAGATCCCGAGGACCGGGATCATCCCGGTTGATGTCACAAGTCTCTTCTACTTGTCTCTCTGTCTCTGCGTTCTGTCTATTATCCTTTGGGATTTATTGCATGCGATGAATCACGAATCACGAATTACGCCTATGTTAACGTTCATGTCCATATCCATATCCCATATCCCATACCACCGTTCGTCATGTTACCCCCACCCCCACTCATCGGTACCATCTCATATATATACCCTTGCTCTACGTTCTGTATCCACCTACCCTACCGTGGGAGCACCATGCACATACAAACAGCCAGTCATACAGGATGGACTGGATTGGAATATCCCACTGATGGACATATAAATATTATGTAGGAAGGTAATTAGTCGTAATATTAACCATGTCTTTATTATTCAACATGGTTTTTGCATTGTGCAGTGCGATATATACATATATATAAAGCCCGAAATAGTCATAAACGCGTAAATATTAAGATTCAATGGACCTATCAACGCCAACCAAATCAACCCTAACCAGACCCCGATCGGGAAATCTCAAAGCCTTTCGACCCCTCCACAAGCCCATCTCCCAGCTTACTAATCGCCGCCCAAACGGGCGCATACCGCTTCACTTCATCCAGCGCCGGGATCGTGTCGACTTGATTCTGATCGCTCCAGAGGCACACCACCCTGCCCTTGACGGCTACGTCGGCAGCAGCGGCATCGTGGTGATCAGACGGAAGATCGATATCCACAGTCCAGGTGTGATTCCACTCGCGGCTCCAGAGGCGGATTTCGCGGGCCCCGGAAACGTTGTGCGGGAAGCGCTGCGGGTCATATGCTGAGCCCAGGATATGGAAATCAGGCACCGGCGTGGTAGGGTCGAAAACGATCTTGCAGGCGCGAGTATTTTGGCCGGCGATTTGGAAGCGGGCTTTTCCCCTCCCTTTCCCTTTTTCTATACTTCTACTACCACCGGGGGCAATTGGTGTGGCGGTGGTGATGTTGTACAACACCCAGTCTTTACTTGGCTGCTCGCCAGGCCCGACGACATACGGTTCCAGCCCATTCCACGAACACTTCACTCGATCACGGAACCAGTCGCACGCGATATCCTGGCCGGCGGCGCTGGGGAGCGCAGTCACGACTTGGTGCACGAACGGCGGTATACCCGTTAACGAGGCACGATTGGCTCCCTCCGAGTCGAGATCGACCTCCTGGATGAAAAACAGCTTCAGCCGGCTCGACTCGGAGAATGGGAAGGCGACGAGGTTGTAGATCGTTGTTCCGATGAATGCGCAGAGTAGTAGGATGGGGAGGTGATAGGTATAGCGGTGGATGAACGGGAGGAGAGGCGAGAGGAGGAGCGTCGTTAGGCCTGCGATGCTGATGTACACAAGAAGCGGCGAGCCGCCGTCTTGCCCGGTTTGGTGGAGGGCTGTTGTTAGGAGGAGAGAGAGCGGACCGATCATCATAAGGATGACGGGGACTGTGAGGAGGACTTGTAGGATCCAGGTCCATTTGGGGAGGTGCGTGCTCCACGGTTGTTCGTTGTCGTCCGTAGTGGAGGTGAGGGCTGGTTCGTCTTCGTTGTTGTTGTTGTTGTAGTACCCCTGGCTCTGGTGGCCGCGATAGCGTGCATCCCCGGACGCAGTACGGTAATTCGCAAACGTCGTCCGTCGTCCTGGAACGCGGAGCAGAGATGTCGACTCCGTAACCGACTGCTCGTCATCTGCGTGGCCATCTCCTTCGCCTTCCACCTCTTCTTCGCCGTGACTGTCAGACATCCACGACCACGGCGACGGAGGCGGCCGCGGCGGAACGAGCGTCACAAACCGATTCACATACTCGACTTTGCGTGGTAGGGCAAACAGCTCGAGATACGAAACCCAGGTCGCCAGGGACACGCCGGAGAAGAAAAAGAAAAGGAAATAGCCACCGGCCAGACCGCGCTGGTGCTCGTACACCGTCGCCATGACCAACAGCACCCACGCGAGGACGAACATCCAGGTATACGTGTAGACTCGGTGGAAGGCCGACGGCCGCGCAAAATGGGCAATGCGAGAAACGAACCATGCGAGGAATACCCAGGCGGACGTCATCATCCCCCACACCGCATAGGGACTGCTATGCACGATATACGGGTTGATCTTGGTGATCAGATACGCCAACCCGATCGTCACGGCCGTCGGAACCCCCAAGAGAAACGGGAACCGGAAGAACCCACGCAGGCCCTGAAGCGACGTGCTCCCACCCCGTTCATCGACCTCTCGGGTCCGAAACAGATACATCCGGTCGACCTTGGCCAACGCAACACTGGTCGCCAGCAAGACCAACGGCGCGACGATCAGCAGCGTCACGGATAGGGCAAACAGCGTATGCAGCCGGAACACGACAAACGCACTCCCAAATAAATCAAACCACACCCCCTTCGGCCCTTTCCCACCTCCAGCGGGCCCATCCACCGTATCAGACACCAGCCCCTCCGTCGTCGCGACCGCCGCCGACAGCATATGCCACACAGAATCCAAACTGGTGTGCCTCGCATCATCCTGGTCAGTGTGATACCTGGCCCGTGGCGCCATAAACGCCACATCCAGCCCGCGCAGTCCCATAGCCCCCTCAAATACCACATAGTCCGTCTGGCTGCGGACCAGTCCGACCTCGAAGCCATTGGCGCTCAGCACAGAGCCGAACGGGAACGGCGCCCGGCCGTAGGACCGCGTGACTTCGGCGTCTGAGCTGCGGAAGAGTGTCGCGCGGCCACCGGCGCCCGCGCCCTCGAGATTCAGGAATGTATGCGCGAACCGCGAGATGGGGTGCTGGCTGTAGACGTGTGCGCCGTTGAGGAAATCCTCCTCGCCATTGTTGAAGAGGATGACCAGCCCGCGTCGCGGGGCGTGCGTCGGGTGCGTGAAGTAGCGTAGCAGCTGGAGACAAGTTACCACGCCGGTGCCGTCGTCGGTGGCGCCGTAGCCCGTCGAGACGCTGTCGTAGTGGGCGTTGACGAGGACGCCGCTTTTGCCATTGTCCTTCTCTTCCCACCACCGTCCCGGGTCGTCTTCTGTCCCGCGCACGTAGACGATGATATTCGTTCCCTCGAAATAAACACCCTCACTCGTAGACCCGTCGAAGCTCCCCGCAAACGTCAGGTTCGATTGTAAGTCATCGAACACGACCACTTGGGACTTTTGCTCGTTCCCCGCCGTCGAGACGTCATCGTCATCATGGACAATCTCCCGAATGCGCCGCAACAGCCATTCGCGCACCAAATCATTTTTACGCGAATTATACGGCCGGAACCCGTTCGTTAACAGTTGGAGATCGCTCCACGCTTCCGTCAGATTCAGTCCCGGCGCCGGTGTCGGTGTACTAGGGGCCGGGGGCACGACATGGTGGATGACGAGCAGAGGAACCACGAAGGCGATATACACGGCAGCCGTGAGGAAGGTCACGGGCCATCGTGTGAAGGCCAGGGGGTTGCTTGATGGCATTGACGACTGCAGAATTGGAGGGTGCAGTGTCAGTGTCAAGGGTTGGTGGTGGTGGTGGTGGTGGTGGTCGTCGTCGTCGTTGTGGAGGACGAATTGTCTCCAGACAAGATGCGGTGGAAGCGGGGGAGCTTTACGGTATTTACGGTATTTACGTGTGTGGAGTACCTGACTGAAGAGAGAATATATTACTCTGTACTGTGACGACTCTGTTAGACAATGGCTAGCTGAAGAGAAGAGATAAGAATAGAATGAGCCACTAATGCTGTTCTTCTTGCTGCTCTAACAACTTCTCTCGCCCTTGCCTGTCTCCATCCAGACCGACGCTCCTTCAAATCGAGCTCATATACATGCTTAAATGCTTAACCCCAGATAGACAAAAACACGAATAAACCGCTGTCGATGCAAAAATGAAGAAGGGAGAAAAAGAGAAAGAAAGAAAAGGGTAGCCCTAACTGATCAGCGGAAATAGCACTCGCTCGCTCGTGGCGCTGATAGTCTAGATGACCGGGACAATATGCTGAACAGTGGAATAGAACGAAGACACGACCAAGGTATAATAAAGTCAAACTCAATAGAACACATAATCACAGGGCGAGAGAGGGATGGGGGTATCTAACTATCAAGCACTGGGATCGCTGATGTCAATGTAATCCTCGTCGTGGATTGCCGTCGCATGCATCAGGCCAGTCACCTGGCCTTCGTCTTCGTCTAACTCCTCACCATCATCAAACATGGTCGCTTCGGCCTCCTCTGGATATGGACTAAAAATCCGATTCAGGTAATCCCGAAGTCGAGTGACGCCATCGCCGCTAAAGACACAAAACACTCCTCGCTGTTGCTCCGTGAAATCTTGTGGCGGCTCCCGACAGAATGTGGTCAGATCGCTTCGTAGGAAGGCGTGCACCCCAGTCAGACTGAGGTGAGTAAGCCGGGGACAATGGTTGAGTAAGGCATGGATTCCCTGGATTGACATGGTCAGCATCCACCCACACAGACCCAACTCGACAAGAAAAGAAGGGGCGGATAAAAACGTACTTCCAGAGTCAACTCGAGACAGTAACTCAAATGCACCCGCTCTAAACTGCTGACCCACAGCGGATGAGGGGATACTTTAGGCTGAGCCAAGGCCAAGATACTCCGGTCAGTGATCGACTGACATTTGACCAGGCCTATTCTTCGCAACTTCGGCAGTGTCGCCAGTTGCTGCACACTTCGGTCCGTCAAGTTGTTACAGCAGGCTAAATCAATGTATCGAATCCGGTTACACGACTTGACCAGCTGTATCACCGCAGGGTCTGTGATCTGATAGCAGTGACCCAGATGCACGTAGTGCAAATTCTTGCCGAGTTTGCATATTGCCAGGACCGCGCGATCAGTAATGTTCCGGCATTTGGAAAGAACCAAATTGCGTAGTCGAGGTGCTGCGCTGACGATACGTTCCACGGCATCATCCTGGACGCGGTCACAGGCTGTCAGGTCGACGACGCGAAGACTGTCAAACACTAAGTATTCGTGGATCGACAAGAAGGCCGAGTCATCGATATTTGCGCACTGTGCCAACCGTAGTTCTCGAAGATTCCGAAGCGTGTTCATGATCGCTGTCACGGAGGCGCTGGTGACGAGCTTACACTCATGCAGATCGATTTCGAGGATGGCCGGACAGTTTTCGGCAAAGGATATGATGGATTGATCCGTGACTTGCCAGACACCGTTCAGTTTTAACTGCCATTTAGTTAGTTCAAGCTCCGGGGGTGAAAAAACAAAAAAAGAAAGCCAGAAAGAAATATCATTATTCGTAGGATATCAAGACTATGACGCACCCTCTTGATTTGCCGGCAGTTCTGGGAAACCACGACCAACGACTCATCCGTCACCTTGAGACATCCGGTAATATTTAACCCTTGAAGCCGTGAACAGTTCCTGGCGACAGTAAATAAGGTATGGTCTGTGAGGGATCGTAGTTCGGATACATCCAGCGCCTGCAGATGGCGATTGCCTTCGACGAGATCCGACACGCCCTTATCCGTCAGCTGGGAGCAATTCGTCAACGTTAACCGCTCGATGCGCTTGCAATTTGTAAAAGGCACCACAGTGCCATCACTGACATCGGTCAAGGCGGACAGGTTCAACCGCTTGACGAGATCTGAGTATGAAAACAGGCAGCCCGGATTCCCTGCCGACGCCGCGACACTCTTCAGATTGTCCCAGCTGTTGCAAGATGGCCGATGCCATAGTATCCCCACGCAATTTGCCGCCCAGCCCCTGCACACCAACATACAGTTCAGCATATCGGACGGTGAGCTCAATTTGGCGAAGATGGCGATGAGGATCTCGGGTGGCAGACGCCCGATAGGCGGAAGCATGATGTTCTGTCCACTCTCCCCATTGAGATCCCGGTAGTTGGCAATCCCGACGGAAGACTGCGAATCGTTTGGCTGGGCCATAAAAAAATCCGTGTCATCGTCACCGGCGCGTTCCGGGGAGGTTGAGGATGACGACCCGGAGGGGACTTCGCTCGGGAGTCGAGCGGGTTGCCGTGAGCGGGGCATGGATGGGACTTTGTGCAAGAAAGAAATCGTTCCAAAAGAGGTTTGTATATCTAGCCAGAGAATCTTTTTCTTTCCCCCCTTCAACCGAAAATTCACACCGAGGGCAGTGAACGTTCCGGCGTGAACAGGGCCTTCATGAGGCTTCAGCCACACAGTTCAAGTTTGAGCGAGGGAAAAGAAGCTTCGGGACGATAATGATCCTTCGAGTTACGTCTAACGAGATCGGAAGATGAGGAGGAGGGAGGAACGTCGGGCAAAGAAAAAGAAAAGAAAAGGAAGAAAACTTTCGCGTTTCAGATTATTGTGGTCTGTGATCCCTCTAATATGAACCCACAGGATGCAGAAAGGCAGGAACCCGAGACTGATAGCGGGTAGGGGTTATTGAAGACGTATTTGTATAACGCGAATCCGGAGGGCGAGAGAGAGGGCAGGGTCGATGGAAAAAAGCGCAGTTGGCAAGGTGAGGAACGCGCGTCCGAGGATAGTCTTTATCGGGAAGGCAAGGGGGCAGAGGAAGAAACGGAAGTCTGTTTTAGTTTCTTTTTGCTTTTTTCGAGGGTCGTGAGTTAGGTTGGAGAGGATATATGTAAGAAGAAGGTTTTATGTATAGCGGGAGGGCGCTGGACGGAAGCCAGGGGAGTCGAGGGAGGAGGATCAGCTCAATGGGACACTATCACCTCGCGTCTGGAGTCAGTGAGAGAAATAGCATTTCATGCACGCAGGGAGGGATAGATGCAGGAGCGAAAAGAAGACGTCAAGAGAAGAGGTTAAGAAAAGAGAAGGAGACAAACCAAGAGAGGAAGAGTGAGGGTGTGAGTGGGTGAGTGAGACTGGGCGAGGTCGAAGGAGGCGGCGGCCACGAAGGCGGGGAGTCAGACGAGGGTATTTATATGGGAGAGACGAGCCAGACAAACGAGGTCAGTAAAGCAGAAAAAGAGAAAGACGGTGCATGAGAAGAAGTCGATGGGAAAGAAAGAAGGAAAGAAATGGAATCAAGAAAAGAGAAAGAAAAGAAAGAGAAGAGAGAGAGAGAGAGAAAAAGAGGAAAGAGAAAGAGGTCAGACGAGGGTAGACAAGGCTCGTCCGTCACTTGACGCTGTCCCGCGCACCGTTCACTGTTGCACTCTTACGCTGGAATATGAGCCATATTAACCATCCAGCGTTTCAGATAGTGGATTGTCCTGACCTATATTGCTACATGCAAATAATAAAAAAACGACACTCGTCGCTATGCTTGATGGACTACATACAAACGTCGCTCATCCACGGCACCAAGGGTCCTATTGATGATAGGATCCCAGTCATGTGCGATTTGTGCCCTTCGCCCAATCCCGGAGGACATTCTTCCTCAGCTTCCCCGTGCTGGTTTTGGGCAGCTCCGCCACCACTTCCACTTCGCGCGGGATCATGAACTTGCTGATATCGCTCTTGTTGCGCGCCCAGTGGATCACCTCCGGGCCTTGCAGCTGTTTGCCCTGCTTGACGGTCACATAGGCCTTGGGTCGTTCCCCCCAGTGGGTGTCGGCGACGGCCACCACACCGGCTTCAAGGATGTCGGGGTGTGTGACCAGCATGGATTCGAGGGCGACAGAGGAGATGTTTTCGCCACCTGTTGAGATGTCAGTGTGTCAGTATCGAAAACAGATGAGATTGATGGTGCAGTGCAGCGCAGTGCATACCGCTGATGATGATATCTTTGGCCCGATCCAGAATCTGAATCGCCCCGTCGGGATGCCAAACAGCCAAATCCCCCGAGTGCAAGACACCCCCGGCAAAGAGCTTCCGCGTGGCCTCGCGGTCCTTGTAGTACCCCCGAGCACAGATATTCCCAATGAAAGCGATTTCGCCGATCTCCTTACCGCTGCGCTCGACATCGACCACGGTGCCCTCCGGCACATCGGTCTTGATCACTCGCGCGGGCAGGCTCGTCACAAATCCGTGTCCCTGACGGGCCATCTTCTGGTACTTCTCCTGCAGCGGGAGCTCATCCCACGCCGGCATGTAGTAGCCCTTGGTGATGGGTCCGTAGGTCTCGGTCATGCCATACACGTGTACCGGGTGCAGGTTCAGATTGGTCATCTGCTCGAAGAGATATGGCGTAGGCGGACTCGCTGCCACCGTGACATGCACGGGCTCGGCGAGCTTCTCGGCTTCATCCGCGTTGCAGAGCAGTGTGTTCACTGTGGGCGCGGCGTTGAAATGGGTGATGTTCTCTTGCTTCAACAGCCTCCAGATCAACGGGTAGTCAACCTTCCGCAGACAATAGTGGGTTCCACGCACCGCCGTCACAGCCCAAGGGAACGTCCAGCCTCAAAAAGGTCAGCATGTTCTTCCACCTAGCACTCATGAAAATAAACTCACCCATAGCATGAAACATCGGCAACGTCCACAAATAATGACACCGTCGATTATGAAAGTTCAACCCCGACTCAACAACATTAGCCATAGCAGCCAGATAGCAACCTCGATGTGTTAGCTCGACCCCCTTTGGCTTTGCTGTCGTGCCACTGGTATATGCCAGCGCCATGACATCATCTTCCTGGGCAGCCTGGGCTTCCAGCCCATGCCAGCCCATGGCACCGGTCTCCGTATCGTGTCGCAAGCCCTCAAATACAGCCTCATCAAAAGGGCCGGTCAATTGGCCTTCCGAGGCGTCCGTGTCCGTGTCCACGATGATCGGGACACCAGACTTCGACGCGCGATACATCTGGAGAAGCGGGAGGTACTCTTCATCTGCGATGATGGCGTCGACTTCGGCGTGAGTGAAGATATACGCGATATCGTCTTCCTTGAGACGATAGTTTACGGCTATTCTTGGTCAGCTTACTTAGGTATCCTTGAAAACAAGGGATGATAGCTTACCAACATTAACAGCCCCGGCCGCAGCAATGCCAAAAATCGACTCAAAGAACGCCGGGGTATTCGGAGCCAGAATCCCCACGCGCTTGAACCCATGCTTCTTCAGGTAATATGCGAGGCCGCGTGCACGATCCGCAGCCTCGAGATACGTTCTCCGCAGCACCTTGTCATTCCTCGTAATGTGATGAATTGCTTGTGCCTGTAGATGTCAGCCATGCCTGTAGCCTCGAGACAATACACCAATGGGCCTTATTTGGAAAGGAGACGTACGCCCGGCTCAATGGCAGCTGCCCGGGGCAAGAAAAACGTCGGCGAGAGGGTATGGAAATTAATTTGGTGAGTCGGGGCGGCCGCACCCACAAAGTGGCCCAGCAAGCCCGACAGACGAGATTTGGCGTCGGACATGGTTCAATGGCAGTGTCTCGAGGAGTACTTCCTATTGTACTCTGTAGTGTAGGGCGCACTTTGTACTGCTGCTGCTATCGAGTGCCTCCAATAATCAGTCGCCTTTAAAACGGCGCGTCCGTCGGCTGGACTATATGCGGGGAAATCGGGGAAATCGGGAACGCGGGGAAAAGCCGCGGAACTGCGGATGGCAGGCCGAGTCAGGACTGACTAAGCTTATCATCACATGACACAAACAAGAACATACGATAAGAGCGTAGCAATACTCTCTCTGTACTCGGAGTCGAGTGATAAGTCTTCTATTAACAGGAATCAATCATTGTCATAAGAGTCATCTGTGAATATTCTTGGATTAAACCGCCACGGCGCGAAAGGAAACAATATAATAAACACCCGGTCTGCTATCTCGAAGACAACCTTTCCTCTTCTTTTTCTTCTTCTCCTTCAACCCCTGAGACGATTCCGTATGAAATTTTTTCTTTTTTTCTTATATTCTTCTTTTTGGTTTTCCATGTTTCAACAGGATTCGGTTTCTCCCAGCTTATTTTTCTAGGCTTTTCACAACATCATCCTTTGTGGAAATCCATATAAGAAAAACACAGAAAGAAGAAAGTAGTGGCGGGGCACAGACTCAATGGAACACGTTTTTTAAACAAGGATCAAAGCAGGAAAAAAGAAAAAAGGAAGAAAAAAGGTCGATCGAATTGCTCCCGCCCAACTTTTCGCTGATAGATAAAACCGTTGCTGCAGTTCCCAACCCAAACCATATTTCACGGACACAAGCAACCAGCCGAGCAACGAGGTATCTAGAATCCATACTCAGCAAGCTGGCTCTTGGTCTTGTCGTTAACGGACGCCGACTTCTGGGCGTGGGCCAATTGGCGGCGAGCGGCCTTCTTGCGCTCGTAGTATGCACTGCTCTTAACCTTTCTCCGCTCCTCGAGTCTGTTACATCTGTTAGCTTTTCCGTCCATATTCCCCCATTGTAGTATGGGTCGTAAACGCACCTAGAAACAACGTCCTGGTACTTCCAGCCAACCTCATGGCTCAGACGGCCAACGGTGCAGTACTTGCGGCCAGGGCGGAGGCGGAGCACACGGAGAGCCTGGGGGACGACGACACGCTTCTTCTTGTCATACGGCGGGGGAACACCCTCGAAAACCTTGAGGCGCTCCATGGCGGAGGCACCACGGGCGGTCTTGTGCGGAATCATACCACGAACGGCCTTGTAGAAGATGCGGGAGGGGGCACGGAAGTGGAAGGGACCTGAACGATATACGTTTAGTACTGACATCCTTGGCCGCGCTATCGCGTAGCGGCACGTAGATTTTGAGAGGGGGAAAGATCTCACCTCCGCGGGTAGGGTTGAAACGAGTCATCTTGCGAAGGAAGGAGTGGTACTTGACTATATCCCGATCCCAAGTTAGCCTCATTCCCGGTATTCCTCTGGTATC
Source organism: Aspergillaceae sp. MA 6039 (assembly GCA_003004485.1). Classification (NCBI taxonomy): domain Eukaryota; kingdom Fungi; phylum Ascomycota; class Eurotiomycetes; order Eurotiales; family Aspergillaceae; species Aspergillaceae sp. MA 6039. Next base: position 22,010 of record PQMF01000032.1, on the reverse strand, counting down.
GGTATCGAAATATCCAAATTCCACATATTCTTCCACTGCTCCCGAATCTCTCACACAAAACCAATATCCACTATCAAACTTCAGAAAACACTCGGGGAGAATCGTAACGTACGCTTCGCACGGAAGAACTCGCCGGAGATGTTGAGGGCCTCGCATCTCACGACGACGATCTTCTGACCATTGAGCAGCTGCTTGGCAACAGTGCTGGCCAGGCGACCAAGGAGGTGTCCCTTGCCGTCAATGACGACCTGTAGAATCGCATCTGTCAGCTGTGTCCAGAACACTTAAATATATACAACCAAACCATCTCATCTTAATATAAGACGGTGGATGATCGAAGCGTAACGGGTTGCACGCACAACTGGATCGATAGAGGACATCCTGTTGTCACCGGTTCAAAAGGAAAATATCCAGCGAAAGGAAGAGCGCTGCTCTAGGATACTCCCTCGGGATGTGTGTAGGGGTTGTCGGCGGTTGTTGTCGTTGAGGTCGGGGGTTCAACGCACACACAACGGAGTCGGATGGCGTTCGACAGGGCAAGAAGAGGTTAAGCGAGCCTGACGCTAATTGTGCGGGCGGTGGGCGGTCAGCAGGGCCTCAGCCCTAAGCACGGCCAATCAGGGTCCACTGATCACGTGAGCGGCCCTATTCTGATATGCTCCACTGAGATCTTGTAGTGTTTAATATACTCCGTAGGGGTATGGATTGGCCAAGGAATGGAAAGCAATAATAATGCTTCCACCTGTCAGAAAATGCCAATCCCTCTAAGAACAGGTCTGGATCAAGGCCACGATCGCATGGAGTTGGATCCATCTAGTCAGTGGTAGAGTAGAGAGTCTTGTGTTATGGCAGTTTCAATGTCAGTATTCCTTGCTGTCAATGAAGAGGGGAACGAGCCAGGAAACTAGCTGCGAGGCAGGCTCTGCATGTTGGATGTGCGCATTCCTCATTATACGGGATTGGGCTCTACAGGTAAAGCTGTATGGCATAATGTGCTCTATATTGATACAAGGGCTAATTGAACTGGCCAGATCGTATCACTGGTGCCGGATATACCCTGTGCAATGAATCGAGAATACATAAGGGACAATGCTATCCAACTTCTTCTGCTCGTCCCATATCTGCATTCCTTTGCTAGGACAGACCTCCATTTGTGTAACATTTTGTTCATCTGGAGTGGCCTACCCTTGTCCGTTGGAGATAGTGAACCCTCCGTTATGGCATGCAGGGCCGCGGATCAGATAGAGCCGACACAGAACACGATATTGTCCGAAACGAGCTCATGAATATACTGCAAGAAGAGGGATTTAGCCTAAGGCCAGATGGCAATAACTCTCACGAACGAACGCAGTGAACCAATACTGGACGACCGGAGTGGCTCTTAGCCCATCGGGAGGATTCACGATATACGAGCATATCCCTCCGCTATCCTGTTTGACGATCAGCAGGATGACCATATCCTGACCTGTACCCTGTATAGTACGTAGTGCTTCGTATAGTAGTCTCATGGCACCTCTCAGACCTGAATATCACTGGGTCCGCTGAATAAGCTATAGATAGAAACAGATTCCATTTAATAGAGAGTACATTATCCCCCGTCATCAGTAGCAGAACCGCAATAGGAATGACAAGATGTACCGCAAAACCCGCATTGTCTGTGTCTCTGATACACACGCCTACACGCCGTCGGAGGCAGGCTTCAAACTCCCCCCGGGTGACGTTTTGATCCACGCGGGCGATCTCACGAACCAGGGCAGTATCTCGGAGCTACGAAGGACGATAGAATGGATTGCGAGGGCTGATTATGAGGTGAAGATTATCATTGCTGGTATGTCTATCGGTATTGACTCCGTACGGCCTGGCTCCTTGGATCATGCAGGCTGAGGAGGGCAGGCAACCATGACATAACCCTTGATCCAGCTTTCCACAACCAGCATGACAACAGCCTAGAAACCACCGAACAATGCATGGAAATTGTCACGAAACGCGACTCGTCGATAGTCTACCTCTGCCACGAATCAGCAGTGATACGATTAACCCGAGCAGATGGGCCCCAAACGGCGTTCAAGGTGTTTGGGTCGCCGTATTCGCCAGTGACCCAGAATGGCAAATGGGCTGCTTTTGGATACGAGCACCAGCCTGTCGATGGTTGCTATTATTCCGATGGCTACGAGGATAATAATAGTACTGGTGAAGTGTCATCCACACTTTGGAATCAAATCCCACCAGACACGGACGTCGTTGTCACACATACGCCGCCTTATTCGCACCGCGACAGGCACAGCCAGGCCACGGCCACCAGTGGAGATGACGGAGCACCAGCCAGTCCGGTTGGCTGCTCGGCGCTGCGTCAGGTGCTGCAGCGCGTGCGACCAAAGATAGCTGTATGTGGCCATGTGCATGAATCGCGAGGCTGTGAGCGGGTGCTGTGGGCGCCACCACCACTGATGACGAGAGGAGGGGAATCCGACACCGGGGGACGGGGAAGAGAGATACAGGTCGAGACACAAGTCGAGCAGGTGCCGTTACCCTCCATCAGTAGTAAAAAGCAAAGCCTGGTCGATCTTACTGGGAGGAGGACAGACCGGCGCATGGCACGCGGTGACGGTACCGCTACTAACGGTGATGAGAGCGATCATGCGATCCCAGCCACAACCCGGCAACGACGAGAAACGTGTATCGTCAACGCAGCTATCCTAGCAACCAGCTGGCCCCATCGCGGAGGGAAACGGTTTCATACACCGGTCCTGGTGGATGTGGATTTGCCGGTTGCATAATCCAGTGCAGCTACAGTGTACTACGTACAGTACAGGAGATAATAAAGTCATGGTCTGGGGTAGATCTGGCATGACCTGACCTGACCTGACTTGACAGGAATGATGAATGGGGGATTTTGACAGATACAACCCCCGGCCATGGGCTCCGGCTCCAGACTCCGGCTACGTGACGGGCCGCCCTGAGCAGCCATGCGCTTACTGCTCCATGTGTATTCTGCACGACGACGGTCATCTGGTGAGACGGAGGGAAAGTGATGCAGGAAAGTTAATCCTGGACGATTGGTGCGAGTCTGCAGAGGCGTATCACATCGGAGGGGCGCTATCACGGCCAGTCATGTTGACAGAGGCCGGAAGGCAAAGGACAGGGGGGATATGGACACTTGCGGGAATTGTGTTCTTCACCAAGAAGAACGATAAATAACAATCCTGCGGACTGGCGGCTGGCTGTATTCAGTTCTCTACTCCTATACTCCGTACTGTACAGTGTAGACTCTCCTCCAGAGTAAAGTGAGGCGATTGCGGGGATTCCAGCAGCGCAGATATTCTCACCGCTTCGCCACTGGAATCCATCTTCAACTTTCAGCTTCTTCTTTCCTGTTCGATCCCTCTTCTACGGCTTCTGTTTATTATTGTGGTTGTTATTCAGTATAGAGGGTAACTAGCATGGATTGATCGCCAATCTCCCACGTCACTTCCCCCTCTTGTCCTGTTTCCATTCATTCTCATCCCTCCTTTCAACCATCATCAACAATAACAACCACAATCACAATCTATCCACTCTATGGACCATGGCCGATATCGATCCCTACGCTATTCTCAGCGTTCCCAGAGATGCGTCTCTTCCCGAGATCAAATCCGCTCATCGAAAGCTCGTTCTGAAATGCCATCCTGACAAGATCAAAGATGAATCCCTTCGCAACCAGGCCCAGGATGAATTCCAACGGGTTCAGCAGGCCTACGAGACTCTTTCCGATCCTGCCCGGAGAACCAAACATGACCAGAAAGTCCGTTTGGCTGAATTGCGTCGGGAGATGAAGGAGCATCAGGACCGCTCGCAGGCCCGGGCCAACACTGCTCGCGAATTCCGTGATGGTCGCATCTATGAGGAGCGCACACCGGCCTTTGGTGACGATGATGACCTGGATGACGATGAGGACACGGTGCCGGATGAGCCCCGCGCCACCAACCACCGCAAACACGATGACTGGGGGGCTGGCCGGAAAACCGCGCGGGCTGACGAGAAGAAGAAGCCTTCTTCGTCGACTCCCAAGGGTGCCTCCAGTACCGGCAGCCCATTCGGTGGCTTTCGCACAACCAAGGATCGGGACGGTTCCAGGACGTATCATTCCAGTCGGGCCAAGTACCGAACCAAGGAACGACAACGGGAGACCTACGAGAAGTATGCCCCCCATGTCGACTCCGAGGACTCCGATTCCAGTAGTGCTTCGTCTGTCTACGAACGTGTCAAGCGTCCCACGGCGGAACCGAGACGAGTGACGCCCGACAGGCCTAGGCCCAGTGCTGCAGCTCATCCCCCCATCGATGAGGATGATCTCTCGGATCCTTCCGGGTCCAAATATGACAAATTGGAAACCACTGCTCAGGATTACATTCGCCGTTCGGGAGGGAATCCCGCTGGCGTTGACGCCCACCATCGTCCGTCCCGCTCGCCGTCGGGACCCCGGGATTATGAGTCGCGCCGCTCGAAACGGTCAAGTCGCGAGACCGTCCGGCCGTCGAACTCCCACAGCGGCTCATATGAACAGTTAGGGGGGTATCCGATTCCGCCGCCACGTCTATCAAAGGAAGCCACTTCGCCGGTGCCGGGCAAGTATGGTTCTCGACCATCAGCGCCTCCCTCGCGGTCGGCGACCACAGCCGCTGCCTTCGTCCGCAGCGGTCCCAAGCGACAAGACTCGGGATACTCGAGTCCTGGCACCCCGGATATGGCACATGGCACGAGTCCGCCCAAACCCCGCTACAAGGTCGTGACCGTCGAGCCTGACGCACCGCCGTCGGTCTCGTCACCCCGATTCCAACAACGCGGGTACTCCCCGCCGCCTCCCGCACGCGCGAAGCCCACCCGCAGCAAAACGACCTTTGCTCCGGAATCCTCCTCGTCCCGTACCTCCCGGCCCACAAAGGGGCTGTTCGGAGAGGTCGACCCGAAAGACGTCAAGTATGCCCGCGAGTATGGGCCCGAGGACTATCCGGTGCGCGGGGAGCCGCCGCATCATCCTCCACCTCCGCGAAGCTATCCGTACCAGTCGTCATCGAGTGCATCGCCGGGAAGACGGCAGTCCACGTATGCGTGATGTGTCTACAGCCATTAACTCTTGTGTTTTTACACTTGAAGAAGTTTTCAGCGTCGACTACGATATCGGCGTCATCTCATATCTTTATTTTGTTCCCTTTTTGTCAATCTACCTTGCATTGGCTTTTCATTTTCTTATACATACTTACTATCCAGATTGTCCTACCCTTTCTATGGCTTTTATTGACGATTCATCATTGGTGTCTTTTTGTTTATACGTCTACAATCCTCGGCTGTCTCTCTACCTGTCTATCTCACCGTCTACCCTCTAGATTGTTTACCCATCCAGTTTCACCTCTCATCTCCCCTTGACACTCCTCTCTCATCCAAATCTACTCCGCCCCTCTCCGATCACCATTTGGCGTCACTTCCTTTCCATTACGACTTTCGTTTATTCCCCTGCTATCACTACTACTTCTACTCTCTTTGCATTTCCTTCTGTTACGACCACCTACCACATACCTATCTATCTACCGATTGATCGATTGATTTGGTCACGAATAATGAGACATGATTGATTATTTATTCATCGACTTACATTTATCTTTCTTCGTATGAGATCAATACGGTCAAATTTTACTCGTAATAGTGGTATTCTATCGCATTTCCGTGAGTATGATTGGAATTGGTTGATTGACTAATCTTAGCATTGACATTTGACCTCTACATCGAGTAATATACTCCACAACTAGCCAAAAAGTCAATGCCTAACTAGACCCTGGAAATATGTCATATCCTACTTACTCTCTCCGTCTAACTCAGGTACAATTAGGCGCGCAGTACGTCACCAAGATCGTCAGACATGCAGAAAGGAAGAGCCCCAAAAAAACAGGATATCGGAGAAACGGGCAGTGTTCGTGCCAATAACAAATTTCTATCTACGTGTGTATTGCTGTATTATTCATGTATGTGTGTATTTATGTATTATGACCAATGACTAGATAGAGGAAGATGAGAAAATGACACAGGCAGACTCGCTCGCTCCCTTTCCCAAATCAAATAACGACTAGTCCTTTCATTTTTGGAAAGTAAAGAAAAAGAGAAAGAGATATAATGTTCCTTAAAAACAAGATCACCTGTGATATCTAAATACGGAAAACGTGTCGTAGTAGTGGAGGTTGATGTCCATGGATTAGAAACGCAAAAGTAGAACAAGGGAAAGTTGCGGAGACGGCAAAGGGGAAAGAAAAAGATTAGGGCTCGCTCCAATCGACTTGATCCGTCACTGGCTCCGAACCATCCTTTGCATATGTCACTCGCAACCGAAGACGGAGTTTGGACGGGAGGGCCTGGTATACATCATTAGCATATATTCGCCCCCAGTGAAGAAACCGAAAAGGATATGGGTAGGACTTACCCCATTCAACGCTGCCACCTTCATTGCCTGCACACCCTCCTCGCCCGCGCTGAGCTCCGTCTTGTTGATGGCGTTCAACTGCAAGCGCTGGCTCTTGGGCACGGCTGCTTGCAGACCCACACTGGAGAAATTGTTCGAGTTCGACTCGTTCCGGAAGCGGCCTAGGATCTGGGCGTTGCCGTTGTTGCTCCGCTGTACTTGTAGAGTCAGATTCAAGCCGTTTTTGTTGAATGCCGCGTGTACGGGGGCGGCTGTGGGGCCCGGAGATGCTGTCGATCCCACTCCTCCGCCCAGGAGGTCCATCGAGGCGGATGCCGGCTCCGCTGGTCGAGGGGACGGGGTGTTGTTGCCATTCGACCCGAACAGATCCATAATGGCGCTTGTGTTGGTAGCCGCACCCGGCTGCTGAGCAGGCTGAGGCGCGGGAGACTCGCCACCACCACCGCCCAAGATGTCTGCCAGTAAGTCGGCTGTGTTCTGCGAACCGCCTGTCGTCGGGCTCGCAGCCGGTGCAGCATCGCTGCCGCTGATCAAGTCGAGTAGCATGTCCTGCTCTGCGGGCCTGGCAGGCTTCTTGGTCTTGTCCTTCAGATGCTTGCTCTGGCGCTTCTTCGTGGCAGGTCCCAGCACTCTTTGCTCCTCACGGATTTCTGGCGGAGGCATCCGTTCCAGGACGCCGCGTCGAATTTGCTCATACCCAAAGAGGTTGGTGTATTCGACCGCCCGTTGCTGAATTTCAATGCTCAGGTCTGCGGTCTTACTGTTAAGGAATCGACGTAGGCGTTCGACCTGCGACGCATCCGTCATCCGCACTGTAAGCTTCATTGCAGCGGTGATGATGTACTCCACCACTGTTTGCGAAGCAGACGTGCTGTTGAGAATGTTAATGAAAAGGTCCGTGATATCGCTCTCTCGGACCTCCTTGACGAGTTCCTCCTCCTCGTACTGGCCCCCACGGAGCAAGTTGTCACCGTATTCACCAATAACCCATGTTCCTGCAAGGACAAGACCTTCTTGCGAAATATCCTCTTTCAACGACAGGTAGAGTTTCTGGGCGCAGTAAGTCTGCAGTTCCGGCGTAGTCGCAATGAGGCGCACAAAAGATGATAGGATCTGTTCCTTGACATAAGCACCAGCAAGCTTGAGGACACGGAGGATCGTGTCGACGTGCCAGCGCTTGTTAGGGGCGAACCGATCAGCGGCAATTCCAATCTGTGTGGTCATCGAAGGCTTGAACTCGTTGTCGGCAACTTCCAGGAAAGCAACCAATTCCCGAACGAGCACGCGCACGTTACCCTCATTGATTAACATGAAACTGAGGTCGAGCGCCCGTCTCCTGATACTGATATCGGGATCACGTAGGCATTCGAGAATGGTGTTGCGATGTCTTTGAACAGCGTTGGGCTCGATGGCCACTACCTTATTCAGAGTATTAAGCGCCACGTAGCGGATATTGTTGTCCTTGTTGGAGAGGAACTTCCCCAGAATGTTGACACCCAACACTCGCAATCCAGAATCGGCTTCGATGTCGAGGATGGTGAGGACGGCTTCGTACAAAATCGCATTTCCAACATTCTTCGACGAGTCGGTATTGGTGGCCACCTGGGCCAAGATGTCGTTGATCAATTCGCTGGTCCCCGCATCGCCCCTCGCAAGGACTCTCAAAAGCCGCAAGACCTTGACCTGAAGGAAGGGATCCGTGATCCCGGCCACGTCATGCTCGGGTGCATAACCGGAAGTCGTTAACCCTTTCAGGGAGCGAACGAGGCCAGGGGCCAGAGGCCGGAACATTTCAATCACACCTTCTTGTCCCTCCTCGGCTTCCTCAGCTTCGCACATATCGATGGCCAGCGTTAATCCGCACATCAGAACGCCATGGTTCCGGTCTGAAAGGAGTAACTTGGATTTTTCGAGGAAGTTCTCCTGAAGATCCGGAACCTTGCGACAGATACGCATCGCACACAAGGCCGCTTTTCTCCGAATATAAGGGTTTGCGGTAGACATGAGGTTCTCGACTTCGGTAAAAAGGTCTCGGGACATTTCAATGGAGGCGATGTTGCCCAGGGCGCATAGGGCCAAACCGACGATATACTGGTTGGTGTGGTTGAGATCACTACCCTTGTCAGCTAATCTCCCATTGATCTGTCTCAGCAACCGGCATACTTCTTCAGAGAATTGGTAACCAATGTTAACACTTCCTGGTTCTCATCCAACAACAGCATTGTCCCCAAATATCCGAGCCGCTTGTCGGCAAACCGATGGGACGCCAGCAGCTTCAGACATTCGATCTGACCAAAGTGTGTCCGCTCCCCGAGGGTGAATAGGTAAAGAAGTTTAGCGACATTATTTCTCCTGTAAAGCAGCAAATATGAGACGCTATTCCGGCATCCATAGCGAGAGAGGACAGGTGTCTGCTGACCGTATACCCGAATCGTGGCTCTCTTCCCTGAACGAAGCACGAATGGCCGCACTTTCTTTTTGAATTACCGCTCGCTCATCGGCAATGGTCTTGGCTGATCGCACATTTCGAATAAATTGTTTGACTGCGACATTGTAGACAGATATCAGCCATCAGATCGGGGAGGGAAGCACGCAGTGTGGGGTGGGAAAGGTCCAGGGAAACACTCACGGGAGGCCATGGCGGTCCCTCGTGACCCCCTACGGAGTGAGAGAGAAAGAAAAGAAGTAAATAAGAGATCCTGTAATAGAAGCAAGTGAGAGGGAACACGAAGAAGCCCGCCTGCGCAATTCCCGGTCGTGGAGGAGAAGAAGTCGAAGTGGTGGTGCCCTGGAAGTGTCCCCGAAAAGCATCTGGATCTGAAGCAGTCGAGTGGCAGTCTTGGCGCGGCTGACACTAGTCCAGATAAGGCTAGTGGCTCGTAGTGAGGCACGTGATGCGGAACAGGCGTTTGTGCCTCAGGCATTAATGAGGTATCATGTGATGTAATACGGACACGATATGGATGCTGACTAACACGACCATTGCCTCAGCGCCAAAACAAGTCGAGAAAAGCGACCAAGAACCCGGCGTGTTTGGAGAATGTACGGGTGATTCGAGGCAGCAGGATTCCAATCGCTAGGTTCAGCCACCTAGATCCCCCAAAGCAACCCACAGACACCCGCGACTGTTCCGTTGATCCCCGGTATAACCAACAATGGACCGGCTGGTCGAACTGACGTAGGATCCACATCGGGGCTGTCTGGCATCTTGTCTTTTCTCTTCTGCCTTGCGTACCTGGCGGTTACAAACTATATATACATCTGAAATCTGAAAAAAGCCCTCGGAAAGAGGTCAATGCCATTTGGCTTGTTTCCGAACTCATCTCCCCTGACTACTTTGTCACCATGTCGACCGCCGTCGAACCGCAGAATGGCCATCTGGTTGCGCGCACTGCGACTGGAGGTATGAAGAAACCGGACGAGGGCACTCTCACTCCTCCCCTGGATAAGCCGATTCCCAGTGCCAGGTAAGTCGACACTGCTTCTCTACGCGCCAGAATAGTACATGGAAGACCAGGATCTGATTGAGATTGGACACGCTCCAGTGACCGTTCGACCCCTGTCGCTGAAGATGCACCCCCATCTGCGCACTCGATATCCATCGCCAGGAAGCAAGTTCGTGCTCGAAACCGTCTCTTCTATACAATCGACTATGTCCCTCGCGTGTCGCACTTCGATCCGAGAAGTGACTATCATAACTTTCGTGGGTTCTTCACCCTGTTCTGGATCGCCCTGGTCATCATGGTCGTCACCACCGTTCTCCGGAATATCAAGGATACGGGGTACCCGTTACGGGTACGGGTGTGGAGTTTGCTCTCGGCCAATGTCTGGGCCTTGGGTCTCAGTGACCTGGCCATGGTTACCAGCAGTGGGCTGTTTCTGCTGCTCCAGAAGGTGTTCAGAAGTCGCGGATGGCTCCGGTGGCGACGGAGCGGAATGGTCATACAGAGTCTATTTGAAGCTGGATGGGTGATACTCTGGATTAAGTGAGTCTGGAGTCGAATTTACCCTTGTGGAAAGCGTCACTGACTATTCTCCAGCTGGCCGTTCATGCTGCGCTGGACTTGGACTGCCCAGGTCTTCTTTACCCTCCACACTTTGACCTTCCTCATGAAGATCCATTCCTATGCATTCTACAATGGCCACCTCAGCGAAGTCGAGCACCGTCTTTCCCTCCTCGACAAGCCAGATTCTGCTCCCAAGGGCCAAGCGAATAAATACCCCGAACGCCAACGTGGTCATATGCGGTCCGAGTCGATTCCGGAACTACGAGAGGACCTAGCCATGGAACTCATCTCTCCCCTTGGCAGCGTCGCATATCCCCAGAACCTGACACTGATCAACTACATTGACTACTTGTTCTGTCCCACCCTCTGCTACGAACTCGAATACCCGCGCAACCCACAAATCCGATTTACTGATCTGGCTTTCAAAACACTAGCCGTCTTCGGATGCATTTTCCTCCTAACCGTAACCAGTGAGGAGTTCATCCTGCCCGTTCTGAACGAGGCCCATGCAAAACTGGAAATGTACGAGAGCATCGCAGACAAAGCTCTCGTACTCGCGGAGACTATCAGCATGCTCTTGTTCCCGTTCATGATTACTTTCCTGCTTGTTTTCCTGGTCATCTTCGAGTACCTCCTGGGTGCCTTTGGGGAAATCACCCGTTTCGCTGATCGTCACTTTTACTCTGACTGGTGGAACTCGTGTGACTGGTAAGCCTCCTCCTCCTCCCTCAATAACCTATATAATCCCTGACAGATGGAAAAACTGCAGGCTCGAATTCTCTCGCGAATGGAACATTCCCGTGCACAACTTCCTCCGCCGCCACGTCTACTACCCTTCACGCTCGTGCTTTTCGAAGCCTGTCGCCATGTTCATCACCTTTTTGATTAGCTCTATTGCGCATGAACTGGTGATGGGCTGTATTACCAAGAAGCTCCGTGGCTATGGCTTTTTGGCGATGATGCTCCAGATGCCGATTGTGGCTGTTCAGAAGTCGAGGTTCTTTCGGGGGAAGACTACTCTTAACGTATGTATCTGCGTTTCATCAGGTCACGTTGCATCACGATTGGAGTTTTTGCTAACGTGCTGGTCTTTTAGAACACGTTTTTCTGGTTCTCAATGATTCTCGGCCTCTCGGTGGTAAGCACTGTCTTCCTCCCCCCCCCAAATTTCCAAGCGTCCGGGTTAAGGGCCTAACTAACTGCTGCGGATTTAGATGTGTGTCTTGTATGTCCTGGTCTAGACATTCGCCTGGGTTGGTCTGACGAATGTGTCTCTGATTTCATACGTATTCGCTATATACCCCGTCTATCATTTACATAAACGACTTAGCCTTTGTTGGTATTCATGGGATTCTTTCTTGTCGGTCTGGGTTGTGGGTTTTCGTTTTATTTAGTCCTTCTCTATGCTACTCATAAGAATGCGAATTAGACTTGTTTAGGCTTGTGTCTGGCTACTTGTTTGATTTGGATCTGTCCTCGCAGTACTAACGAATAAGCAATGTCGAATGACATTAGATTTATATGTGAATATAACCAAAATGAACCATAAACTAAGACCAAGTTGTCATAACGATAATATAGCAAATGTGATAGCACCCACCCGAAAAGGCAAAGAATCCCAAATGCAATCTGATCTAACATGCTGAAGGAGACGCGCATATAAAACCAAAGTCAGGTGAAACCATCCAAAAATAACCCCAATCAGGCGTTCAATCAAATATGCTCAATAGGCTCCTCGGGCAGTACCAATGCTTGTCGATCCGCCGGCAAACCACGCGGAAGACAAGCCTTCAACGGCGGGCGGACAATATCGTTAAACAAAAATGTTCCGTAGACTAATAAGCCGAACCCGACGACCTGGAGCCATTTGAAGGATTCCCAGCCCAGAGCTAACGAGACGAGCCAGATAAAGAGAGTTCGACTGGTGTCGATTGTGCTGCGAGATGTAGCAGATACGGTTCGCGTTACAGAAAGGCCGAAAAAGTTGAAGCCGCTGGACGCAAGGAAAGGTGTTAGCTTGTAGTTAGTTCGGAATGATGATTTGTTTCCATGAAGGGACGAACGTACCCAATGCTAAGCATAATGAAGATACTGGAAATTGCGACATTGCGGTTCGCAAAGACCTCGTGCCAGCCTTCCCTCGCATCAAAGTATCCATAGCGGCCTGTCGGTGTCCGTCCCACAGCCAGATACAGTATGATCGACGCGACGACGGTGACAGAGAACCCAAACACACCTTCCCAGCCAACGACCTCCAGCGGGGCCATGGCGTAGTTCTCCAGAATCCATTCTTCCAGAACAAATTGGGACGCGGTGAAGATTTGGGCAGCCGCGATAAGCAACACGCCGATGACTGCTTTCACTGCCTCGGGCGTCTGTGCAGCAGCGCGGGCCTGTAGTAATGTATGGGAGATGGTCGCTATGGCATCTTCCTGAGAGATGTCGCGTTTCGGGTCGTCACCGAACAATGCACCTGCCATGCCGACCAGTGCAACGCCAAGAACCACGATGACAAGCGCAAGCCACTGGTACAAATATAACTTCCGACGGAGAAAGAGGACACTGAAAAGACCAACGAAAAGCACCAATGCCCCACGCGTCATCTGGTAAATACTGGCAGCGACGAAAAGCAAGCCAACGTTCATGAGGGTCGTACCTGCAATGTCACAGCACGACGGCGCAGCAAGGAGGAAAATCCTCCGTCCTGCCAGTTTCAGACGCCCCTCGCTATCCGTATCGGGCGGCTTCGCAACGTCCTGATGTGCTGCAGCATTGGCTTCTTCGATCGTGTTATCCTCATCGTCATCATACCCTCGTTCGTCCGTATTAACTGGGTTATAACCACCCGCCAAAAGCGGTGATGCATTCTGCGCCAAACGCGGCGATACGTATCGTCGATATAAGAAGAACCCAAAAACCACTATCCAGCTGGCCATTTCGCCAATGAACATTTGGATCCTGTTGCATGGAGATAGCCTCGTCAGCACTTGAACGCCCGCCAACTCCAGTATAACTACACGAGAACATAACTCACGTCTGGATAACCGGCTGCTCGAAGGTCTTCCGATCCCTTGGATCAGGCGAGTTACAGTCCCGAACACATTGCATATCCTATATCCGTCCCATAACGTGTAAGCTCAGATGTCAGATCATTATCATGTGTGGCCGTCTGGGAAGGCCAACCTGGAACTTATTCAGGATTGTGTTGCAGACTCCGGTCGCGAGCATCATCACGACCAGAAACGGGACGAGGAATTTATTAGCCATTTTGCACGAAATGAAAAGTACTGGCTGCTAAAGTATCGTATCGTAGTAAAGACTTGGGGGGATAACCTAACGGCTAGCTATATCACGACGTGAAGACCCGGGTGAGGAATTTGGGAGGGTATCCTCGCTGAATCCAACCAGTATTGCAAACCAAAATAGAACTTGATGACTTATTGACCACCCATGCTGGACAAAGAATGACAACAGATGATGGAGGGAGAATGGATGAATGAACACGGATGGCTAGAGTGAAGGTTGACGTTAACAAAGACGTGATGAGGCTGAGGACCTTATCAGTGCATCTGATAACGCCCGATGCGGTTTAGCGTTTGGGGAAAGCGGGCCCTGAAGAATTGTTAGTACGGGGTCGGTCACGTGCCAGCTTGGCGCACTCGCTTAGGCCAGATACGACCACTCAATTAATCAAGCATACGTGCCTACTCAAAGGTTATGAGCCCTTTGACTTGATCTCTTCGGCAATAGAGCGAATAGAGAGATTGTCCAGAGGCCAAGAAAGTCTTGTTTGCTTCATTTGAGGCTATATTGGCCAAAATTCATCTTTATTAGACATGATTATACCGAACCCCTGAATCCGCCAAAATCCGGGGTCGTCACCCCGGATTAGGATCCCAAGAAATGGCCTATCAAGCGGCTAATCAACCTCAATTTGTGACGCCACAATCGGACCGCAGAAGTAGCGAAGACATGGCCCGAGAAGCAGCGTCTAACGACTCCGGGATGGACACCGAACCGGCCACCCCGACCCCTAGGCCTATGTCCAGGCCTCCACCATATGAGCAGCAAGATTTGGCTGCTTTGATTCGTCAAATGCAAGAGCAGAATGCTCAGCAACAGCGACAGATGGCTCTACAACATGAGCAGACTGAACGCCGACAACAGCAACAGATAGATCAATTGCGGCTCGAATTGCAACGATCCGTGTCTAATCCTGGAGTGGCTCAATTAGCCAACTATCTCCAATCTCATTCTATTCAGGATCCTCTCGACAAGGAGGATCACCGAATTACTCGTCTCGCTCAATACCATTAGCGTGACAACATTCCCCGTCTAGAAGGACGAGACAACTATTCCGCGTGGCGGCGAGCCATTATGCTTGACGCTGATTACATTGAAGCCGGCGGCATTCTCATTCATGAGGTAAATCCGCCAGAGGATCCGATGCAGTGTCTAATATAGACAAAATTTGGCTAATATAGCCTCTCAAATAAAAAATGGTGAAAAATTCTGCCATCAGAGGCGCTTGTTTGGACATCAATTTAGATGTAAAATTGAAGGAGGCATAGGGGTAGGCGTCGCTGATTCTGTATCCATCCCTGAGCCAATGTAATCTCCAACTAAGGCCATACCATCCAGGGCTCGCAGAAGACAACCGTTTAGATGACTATCCAGGGCTTGCAAAACAGCAACCGTTTAGATGATCCAGGGCTTGTATAGACGCGACCGTTTAGATGAGGCACTCGGGGGTAAAGTATGTCAGGGGTGAGCACACAGCCTGGCTAGACTGGACAACACAAGTGCTCACCCAAGGGTCAGAGGAGCAGAAAGACCTCTCCAAGCCACATACTATCCATGTCTGTATAGTGACTAGCAAACAGGGCTCATAACCTTTGAGTATGTAGGTGTGTGTGTGTCATTGACTAGGTGGCCGAGACGGCCTATTTATCTCCTAAGGCCTAAGCGAGGGCGGACCGTCGACACGTGACTGACCCGGTACTAACAAGAATACAATGTCACATGACCCTGTGCATTTATACTTCATGAAGCAAGAGAGGCAGTTGGTAAACTTTTGAGACCAAGTACAGAATACCACGTAAGACATCAGCGGTTCCTCGACAACCGGAGAATCCCAGTGGATTCCCGGATGTGGGCCCGTCAGCGGTTGCAGCAGTAGTGTCGTTCTATACCATGGAGACATGCGGCGTGCCCTATATTCCAAACTCGACGAACATGATATACAGCCATTGCGAGGAGCCTTTTTGGCAGTGCTTGGACCATACCTAAGATATTTGCAACACAACTCGGATAGCCCCAAAACAAGATAGTTGGATATAAAGTCAATTATCGTAAACGTGACTTGTTAACTGTGCATCATCGATTCTCTAGCCAACTTTGGACTGCTGCTAATCTAATTTCCCACTGTGGCCTGCATCTCGGGGGGATATCTGTTTCCATGGGGTTTAGCAGCATCAATGATTTTGCGCATTTCTTGGCGCTCCTCCTCTGTCAGGTCAATATCCCGAGATGTCCAATTTTCCACTAGGCGCGTTGCCTTGGTTGTTCCTGGGATGGCGATCATCCCTTGAGCAGCAACCCAGGCGAGTGCAATTTGACTGATCGTGCAGCCTTTCCGAGAAGCGAGCTTCTTGATCTCTTCGACAATGGCCCGATTTTTGTAGAAGTTTTCGCCTTGGAATTTCGGAACTAATTTAAAAGTATTTCGTCAGATCTGGCCGGCCCAGTAGGAAGTGGAAGTTAGGACCTACCCTTTCGACGGAAGTCATCGGGCGCAAAGTCATCAGGAGACTTGTAATCCGAGTTATCGACAAGCCAACCACGACCCAGAGGACTATAAGCGACATAGGTGACACCCAGCTCTTTGCAAGTCTCGATCAGACCGTTCGTTTCGTGCACTGTTTCAAAGGCCGAGTATTCCGCTTGAACTGCATCGATCTTGGCGACTATTGATAGTGTCAACGAGGCTGGTCGATCAAAAAAAGGTATTGAGAAACTCACTCGAGTTAGCTTTGCGCAACGTCGTCGCAGAGCATTCGGAAAGACCAATAAAATTGGTCTTTCCTGCCTTGCGAATGCCATCCAGCGCTGGAATAGACTCTTCGAGAGGGGTTTCTATCAAGATCAGTATGTGTTATTTGAATACAGCGATCATTGAACCCACTAGGATCAATTCGATGCAAGTAGTAAAGATCAGGAGTAAAGCCCAGTCTTTCGATGGTGCCTTCGATGTACTCCTTAATGTGCGAGGCAGAATTGGTGACCGAACCACCCCCTCCGAAGACATCGAAACCACATTTCGAGGCAACTGATACCAAGAAACATTAGACTAGAATAAACCTTTTGCAGGAGGGGAAAGCATCGATAACTCACTGAAAACCTTGTCACGAACGTTGTGCTTCCTGATAAAGTCTCCTAGAAGCTTTTCGTTCACACCAGCTCGATAGACAACCTTCGCCCCTCGGTATTAGATGGTGGAATGTGCCTCTGCAGATAACCACTCTTGACTTACAGCCGTGTCCCAGAAAGTGCATCCTAGCTCAAGGGCCTTCAACAGCACCGGTTCGGCTTCCTCAAAACTCAGATTGTTGCCCAAGCCAAAGCTTAGGCCCATAGCACCGAAACCGGGCGATGGAACTTGGAGATTGCCAAAAGAGAGTGTTTTGACCATGTTTGCTCTTGGGAATCGAATGGTGGGGGGGGGGGGGCTTTTCAGAGACTCGGATGTGTACAGAGTAAATGGTAAAACGTAACGGGAGTGGCAGAAGGCAAGTTTAAATAGGATTCCACTCTTGCTGGGCCTCAGGTCTGAAGACGAATCGACTACACCGGCTGCTATAGAGGTAGCTCAAACTCCGCTAAGTCCGGGCTCATGCTGACGCTGACATGGTCATCAGCGGGGCTTAGTGGTGTTTCACAGATCCCCGCGTTCTAGTTGTAAAGTAGGAAAGATAAAATGCAGAAGTCATCATTATTACAGCTTCCCGAGGGATTAATTGAGGGTGGAATTGAGGCAGGGGTAATCCTTCAAACATCACTTTTGCTCGCTCCTATAAACGCCATCGCTGACCGGGCCGAGCAGTCGAATAAGCATGAAGACGAAGAAAGAGAAAAGAAATAAGTAACAAGATCAAGGAGACAGAAAGAAAAAAGAAAAATAACAATAGGAAGGCCGCCCTTTGATGGCCTTCAAGGTATTGTACACACAAAAGATCCATATTCACGCCAAAAGGGTAAAGGTAAAACCAATGCGCCATTTTCGCTTCATTGCTGCTTCATAAAAAAAGATATAAGAGAATTTTTTCAAAAGAGTAATAAAAAAAGAAAACAATAGACAAAGATTAAGGTGTCACGCCAGTGATTCACATGGCGTAGATGGCAAGCCCAGGCTGGTCTGGAGGGTCCATCTCCTTCCGGTCAATGGAATCCCAATCAATTTCCGTGGGCCCACTAACCAAGAATTGGTCGTTGAAACGGCCGGGTTGGAAGACCCAATCATCAGGAAGCCAGTTGGTGTCGTCGAGGTTACTCCCAACCTTCACATTCATCTCCTCATCTTTCGAAAGTTCACCATCCTTCGGAGTTAGCGTTGCGCCACCAGTTTCAACCGACTCCGGAGTGTCCTTGGACTCAGCACTGGTAAACATATCAGCGTTGAGGAACTCCTCCATAGGATCGAGACCCAAGCCATTCAGGCCCTCGTTTCCAAAATCCATGAATGTGTCATGGATCGCCTCAAGGGAAACCCCACTGTCTGCCCAGGGATCTTTGGTCGTTGCGTCCACGCCAGATGCCTCGACCGATTTTCCGGCTTCCTTCTTGCCCTCCTTGCTGATTGAAGCTTTCATGGCGGCCGGGGTCTTGCTCGAAGATACCCTAGGGGTCGTCTGTTGATTCGATGCAGGAGAGCCGGCCTTCAACTGGCTAGGCATGCGGCCCATTGGGGTCGCACCGGTTGCAGCTGGTGTCGTGCCCTCGAGTTTCGTCTCACTACCCTTTCCGGAGACTTCGACCGCCACGGCAGCATCCTTCTTTAAACCAGGAGCTTCCGCCTTCTCTTCCTTGACGAGACAGTTCCGCATGCTCTCGAGGGCAAACTCAAGTGGATCTTCAATGACCTCTTTGTGGTTTTCTTCAATATGCTTGTCCAAAGCAGGCTGGGAGGCAAAGCCTTGGTGGTGATGTTGACACTCGAGAACACCACACTTGAAGGGGAGAGCCGTAGGCACTGGCTTCCCGTCGGCGGCTTTGGCTGCTGCCGTTTTTGAGCTGGGCGTTCCAGGTGTTGTGGCTTGCCCGGGGATGGGACCAGCATGCGATTGCTTTCTCCTCTTCGGCGGAGGAAGCTTCAACTTCTCAGGAGGCATGCTACCAGGGCCATAGGCATGAGGAACGCCCTGAGGCGACGGCGCCCCAAACGGAGCCGGAGCAGTGCCAGAGCCCGACGCAGACTGGCTTGAAGCCCGCCGTGCTCGCTGAAGAGCCTCCTCCTGCTGCTGAAGTTGCTGCAGATTGTTCGCATTCAGAGCAGGCATAGGAGCTTGGTTCGGCGGATGCCCCGTGGCCGCGGGTGGAGGAATATTCACTCGCTGGCCAGCCGGTTGGTTTTGCTGCTGGCTTGCGCGAGCGAACACGCAGAACTTCTTGATGTAGTTGATACAAGTAGTTAACTGTTCGGGGGTTATGGTGAGTTGGTCGTTGGGGGCCCATTCCGGGGTCGGCTTGAATTGCCTCAACAATTGTATCCGCTAAAAAGCGAAGTTAGAACACGCATGCTTTCAACGACAAAGGGGGGAGGGATTATGATTAATAACTTACCATGGCCAGCAAGCCCTTCACGTTCTTCTCCTGATTAGGCAGCTTTGTAGCCAAATGCACAAAGTTATCCATCCTGCCAAGCATATCTATGCACTCTCGAAGTTGTTGGGTCATAAAAGCTTTCTGTTCTGGAGAGAGAGGAATAGGATCCCCAACAGTTATTTTGATGGCGAGCTCATTGTATAGTTTCCGGATATTCTCAGGTACATTGTTGTTCCATGCCTCCTCGGCGGAAGCCCGGCTGGTTGGGGCTCGCTGTTGGCCCTGTTGTCTCCGCATCTGCGCCTCCAGCTGTGCACGCTGCTGAGGCGACATGGCAGCCAATTGCTCACGCGTGGGGAGATTCTGGCGGGGAGGACCCCCAGGCGCTTGTATTCCTTGCGTAGTAGCTGCTGCTGCCGCCGCCGCCGCCGCCGTCTGGGCTGGTGGTACTGGACCTGAAGAATTTTGGGGATCCACCGGGTACTCATTGTCGGTCTTCCTTTTTGCAGGCGGTTTTGCAACAGGGCCCTTCGTACCTTTACCTGGTGCTGCGTTCTGGATCTTTGCAGCCTGCGCTTGTGAGTTCGGTTGGGACGTTTGCTGTGGAATCTGGGGCGGTTGCTTCGCTTGCAGTGTATTCTGTGGCAAAGTGGCCATCGGCTGCTGGCCCGGTTGAGCCTGCTGCCCTTGGTTGAAATTTTGGGCGGCAAGATTCTGCATTGCTCGGTTCTGCATCGCTGTTTGCATTCGGCCGACGCGCTTCTTAAAGAGCAAGTCCCGAAGTTGATCGTCGGTAAGATGTTGCACCTGCGTGCCAAAACGTTGACGAGTTATCTGAATTTCCTGGGGAGTGACGGGCGGCACGGCGGGAATGTTCATTGGACCTTGCTGCTGCTGAGTCCCCGGGAACTGCTGCGCCTGGGGTTGGCCGGGAGCTGGCATCATCCCTGCCCCGGTACCCTGGCCCGCTTGCTCCGGATTGCGGCCGTTTTCTTTCCCTTGGGCGACAATCTGTGCAAGATGCAGCTTCTGAAGTGTCGCTAGCTTTTGTAAGTCTACTCCTCCCAGAACTTGTGGGTTTGCGGCTGCCCATTGTTTCAGCTGGCCCCAGGTTCTAATATGGTTCGGTACGGGCGAATTCTGATTGTTGCTAACAAGAGAAGGCGGAAACTGTTGACGATCCATCTCCCTGGCCTGCTCAGGCGTCATCTCTAGGCCACTACTTTGCTGGCGCAGGAGCTGGAGCTTGTAAAGTTGTTGGCGCTGCTGCTGCTGCTGTTGTTGGGCAGACAGCTGCTGCCCAGGCAACATCTGGTTTGGCATCTGGCCGTTGCCCATGTTGGGAAGCTGTTGTTGAAGGCCGAGGGATGCCCGTGGATTCTGGTTGCTAGCCATCTGGCCGTTGAGCACTTGTGGGCCTTGGCCAGGTTGTGACACGCTCTGCTGCATAGATACTGGTTGCGGTGGCGGTGGCGGTGGCGGTTGCTGTTGCGGTTGCTGTTGCGGTTGCGGTTGCGGTTGCGGTTGCTGTTGTTGTTGTTGCTGTGAGGCATTGGCCCGGGCCATAGCCTGGTTGTTCGCATACATACGACGCCGTTGGGCCATCAGGAAAGCATTGATTCGTTCTGGTGTCATTTGGGCCAGTTGTTCCTGGACCGCAGGGGGGAGATTAGCGGGAATCTGGGGCCGTGGTTGCATCCCCGGTTGTCCCGGTAGAGATTGAGCGCCAGCAGGGTGCTGCCCGATGCTCGGAGGTCGGGAGGGAGGCTGGGTCTGAGCAGGCATCTGCGACGGAGACATCTGTTGAGAAGGCATAGGTCGATTCAGCATCGACATGGCAGGGCTCTGCTGGGCAATTTGTTGCTGCAACTGAGGATTCCCTTGGCCAGCCTGGGACGACATCGCTATTTGGGCCTTCTGGGCCGCCTGCGCACGTGCTGCCTGCGTCTGTGCTTGAGCAGTGGCCGCCTGCGGAGGTCTGTCTTGCTGCATCGCCTGAGAGTTTTGCAGCTGCGGCTGGCCCAGGAACTGCGGACTGATACCAGTCCCGTTCATGTTGGCTTGTCCTTGTCCGCCTTGACCGAGCTGCTGCCCAGCCGGAAACATGTTCTGGGGGTTCGGGAACGGCGGCTGGTTCATCTGAGAAGAGCTAGCTGGTACCACCAGCTGCCCTGCTTCCTGTGAACGCAGACCATCCGCCTGCTGTCCTTGAATGTTTTCAACGTTACCAATGAAGGATGACGGATCCAAACCCGGCTGCGAGTTATTCGGGAAGGCCGAATTGCGCTGAAGGTTCATCATCATCTGACGCTGCTGAGCATTCATCATCGGATCCCCCATCATCGCATTGTTGTCCATTCGAGCAGCATTCTGTGCGTGCGCCATTTCCATGCGACTCCGCTTATGTCTCTTCAACTGGTTCAAAGCCTGGCAGCGAAAGAAATAGTTCAGAGGCTCGATTTGCCTTCGCTGGAGGTATTGCTTTTGGTCCGGTGTCATGTTTTGCAGGTTCAACTTGATTTTTTCCATGTCCTCTGCCGAGGTCTTCATCAGCATCTGTTGGGCCAGTCGACGAACATGTTCAAGCTCTTGAGGCGAAAGCGAGGTAAGGTCGTCGGATAACGGGACGTTGTTTCCAGGTCGTTGCTGCGGTCGCTGCTGTTGTTGTTGCTGTTGTTGTTGCTGCTGTTGTTGCTGTTGTTGTTGCTGCTGTTGTTGCTGTTGCTGTTGCTGTT